>MU729552.1:28606-88608 GCA_026770625.1 Nicotiana glauca
GCAGTAAAATCACGACATTTAATTAAGCAAGGTGATTAGGTATATTCCTATCCTAACCACAAATCCGCTCCCCTTGAGGGTTAAGATCCTGCTCTCTTTAATTCTTCTCTAATCTAAACATGGCTTTTCTAAGCATAGTATAGATAGTAAATAGAACTTAACTACTGGCCAAATAATTAAGCAATTAAACATAGAATTAAAGAAACAACCATATACGAATGAATTATAATCAAGATCAAGTTAATTTCAAACCACAATATTTATGGCTACATCACAACCCCAGAATAATGGATGTTTTAGCCACTCATGTTCATACAAAACTCAAAATAAAAGTCTTAAACATAATATAAGCAATCAACTAGGAGAAAGTTTAGAAAAACTCTTTTAATTCTTGCTCCAAGATGATATATTTCTTCTCCTCCTTAGCTCCAAGAGTCTTCAATGGATTCTTCTCTCTAGAATGAATAGTATCCTTCCACTCTTGCACACAATCTGATCTAACTAAATCATGGAGCTTTAATTAATGTTAGTTAAGTGGATACCTTTTATATTGACAATTTTACCCCTCAATAATTGATTTCCCGGACTGGATTAGTGCGGGCGCACTAAACTCGCGCTAATGCCCGCGCCAATGGAGTTTCTTTCTGCCTCAACTCGTGCTAAACTAGAGCGTGCAAGCTATTGCCTGCGATAATGGGAATTCGGTAAAATTCAAAAAATGAAAGTTGTAGCCCTTTGAAATAGCTTTCCATCAATATATTATGGAGCCCAAACGGATTTTGGAGCAAAAAGTTATGGGCATTTTACTCAGCTTGATTCCAACTTGATTTATTTAGCTTTTACTCAGACTTCAAAGCCTCAAATTACTCAATTTCATCCTGAATAAATTCTTAAGTTGGAAACTCTTCCTGCAAGGCATAAATCATGAATTTAGTATAATTCATAATCATTTAAGCTCAAACATTTGTAAAATGCAGTAATTAAAGTGTTGTTACAACGACTAAAACACGAGTTTTTAGCCTATGATCACGGTGCCACAGCATAAGCAGCATCTTGAAGGGAACAATAGTGTGGCAGGACGATAGGAGGCACATATGATTGGCTGAATGACCTGCGGGCCCCCTCAAGGTTGAAACCATCATGACTCTCTCTTCACTCCCATTTCTGTTTATCAAACCCGCCAAAACATTCTGAGTAGCCTGTGATGTGGCCTTAAAAGCAACATGACTCAAGATTCGGCCCATTTTTAAACCGTTTTCAATAATTTCCCCGATTTTGATAGCCTCCACAAATGGCTTACCCACAACAGACATTATGTTCTGGAAGTAGTCAGCCTCTTAGGCCTGTAGAAAGACCGTGACCATTTCATCTTCGTCCATTGGACGCTTTACCCTCGCAGCTTGCTCACGCCATTTGACGGCATATTCGCGGAAGCTTTCCGTAGTTTTCTTTTTCAAATTGGATATGGAGTTTCTGTTGGGATCAATGTCCACATTATATTGGAACTGGCGGATAAAATCTCGGGCCATATCATCCCACATGTACCAATGGGTAATTTCTTGATCCGTATATCACTCAGAAGCGATTCCGGTGAGGCTTTCCCAAAAATAGGCCATCAGCAGCTCCTCTTTTCCACCAACATCCCTCAGCTGGTTGCAGTATCATTTCAGATGAGCGACTAGGTCTCCATGCCCGTCGTACTTTTTAAATTTTGGCATCTTGACGCCATTTGGCAAGTGAACATGGGGAAACATACAGAGGTAAAAGTATGAGACACTTTTTTGGCTGCTCAGACCTTGCATGTTTCTCAAGCTTTGTTCCAGACTCTTCATCTTTTGAACCATTTCCACTTGCTCAGGATTTTTAATAACCTTTTCTTGTTCCACTGAGAGATCATATCCGAGGTTGAGTGAAAGAGTACGGGGTCACATATGTTATATCTGATTGAAGCTGTGGACCCTAAAAGGTGAACATTAGAGGCTGTGCCCTTGAAGCCGGTGCCTGGGGGCGAACCACAGAAGGTATGTTAGGATCATTGGAGGGCATTGGAACATGCCCGCATGGGATGAGTGGGTTGGGCACAGGGGCATTGGTAACCTCAACTGACATGGGGATCAATTCAAGGAAACTAGGGATTGCACTTGGCGGTTCCCCTACCATTAGACCAGACGTTCCACATTTCCAATATACGGAGATGCAGCATCCTATTCTCTTCAACAACTGCTGATTCTAGGTGCATAATAGCCGATGTCAGGCTATCCTCAGGACTGATCATCGGTAGATTGCTTGCAGAGGCCAGTTGTGACTTTAGATGTTGTGAAGGAGGAGAGGCTAGACTACCAACAAAACCAACTACTAAAACCTGGCTAATTTGCACATCCAACAACCTTGTTAGTTTTGAAACATTTAACATATAGGAAATTGTACGGTGGGATGCAATGTACCAAACAATTAAATGCTTCTACCGTGTGTTTGAACAATTGCATGTTTTTCCCGGCCTTAACTAACTTCACCTTTTTTTTCTTAATTTCTGCTCCCTTTTTAATCACTCTTGATTTTTTGTCAACTCTTTTCTGCCGCTTTTTATTTTTGCACTCTCTTTTCTTTTTGTTTTTGTCGCTCTTTTATTTTTTGCCACTCTTTTTTTCTTTTTTTTGTCGCTCTTTTATTTTTTTCAATTTTTCTCGTCTTTTTTTTCAGTTTATTTTCCACTCAATTTATTTATGTCTATGATCGTGTCACGACCCAATTCCCAAACTCGGTCGTGATAGCGCCTCTCGTGAAGACAAGGCTAGCCAACAAAACAACAATGCCCCTTTTTAACAGTTAACAAATATAAATGAATGAATAATATGACTTAATGGCATTAATAACTGATATTTACCACCCAACTCAGTCCGACCGGGGTGTCACAAGTTACGAGCATCTAAAGAATCCTGAACACAACTATAGAGTCTATAATTTACATGAATTAAATTTAAAATAAAAGAAGGGACAATCAGGTGCCGCGGACGCTGGCGGTTACCTTACTCCGCTACAATAGTGATAACTTCAATCAGCTCAAAATCCGCTACCGGGTGAACAATTCCTGCAACTGCACACGAGGTGTAGGGAGTAAAGTGAGTACTCCAACTCAATGAGTAATAAGAGTAAATAGTAACTGAGCAGTAAGAAAACACGTAAAGCACTCCATCATGCTATATAGGATAGTACGACCCTTGAGAAAACAGTAATTTCATGAAAATCCTTTAGAACATATCTGGCTCAGTTAAAAACCGCTTTGAAAATATCATTTTCCCAATAGTCAAGCAATTGAATGCATAATCAGATAGTGCAAGCCCGCACATAAGTCAGCCCCCTCGGGCACAACACTCCATTACAAATAACACTATGGTATTTGGTAACAGTGCAAGAAATAGCATGAATGCCAATGATATTAGAGTGCTGAATGCATGCCACGTAGCACAAACAGGAATCGATGCATGAATGCAATGCAATGCATATGACCGTTGCGGCATGCAGCCCGATCCATTTGGGTACCCGCGCTCACTGTGGGGGTTCAGACTCCGGAGGGGCTCCTACAGCCCAAGCGCAATATCAATATCACACCGCTGCGGCGCGCAGCCCGATCCATGCTCAGTCCAGAGATGCACATATAACACTCATGTGGTGTGCAGGCCAATCCATGCTCATTCCAGAAATGCACAAAAGCCAACAAGGCAATATTCAAATAATAGTTCTCAGTTCCGAACGTTAAAATATGTAGTTTAAGTTTTAAAAACCTTATAAGTATGACTGGACATTTCAAAACAGTGTTTAACTCATGACTGAAATCATTTAACATGCCAAGTATCATGGAAACAGTGATAATAATCCCTAAAGGATTCAATCAGTTGGCACGAGGCCCAATCACGACAATTAATCCATTTCTATAAGGATATCAACTAAGCTTCAATCAATTAGGTAGTTATTTCATTAAGCGGGACGGAACAAGTCACAATCCCCAATGGTGCTCTACCCCACACCCATTATCCGGCATGTAAGTCACCTCGATACAGCACTATGATGTGCAAATTCGGGATTTCAAACCCTCAGGATATCATTTACAAGTATTACTCACCTCGAACCGGTGAAATCTCTAGCTCGCGACGCCTTTGCCCCTCGAATCGGCCTCCATGCGCGTCGAATCTAGCCAAAATCATAGCGAATACATCACACTATGCCAAAGGAACAATGCCCAATCGAAAACAATCAAATATAGCAGAAATCTCGAAACTAGCAAAACCCGAGCCCCAGGCTCGCTTCTCAAAAAATTACAAAACTCACATTGCCGGATTTCCCGTCTCGCCACGAGTCCATATATACAAAGAACTCCCAAATCCGACCTCAAATGACCTATCAAATCCCAATTTGAAATATCAAAACTCAAACCCTAGTTCTTCAAATTTTCACCCAAATTTCCAAGAATTAAAGGTTGATTCTTCAATAAAATAGCATTTCTAGCTCACGAGACTTATCTCTAATCACTTCCCGTCAAAACCCTCTTCAATTTCTACCAAAAAGCTCTTAAGGTGGTCAACAATGGAGGAAATTATGAATGGGGTCGCGGATGAAATAATATAAAAAGCCCTCTGGACGCTCAGATTTTACTTTACGCGAACGCGGTCAAAGCACCCACGTTCGCGATGAACAAACTCTTGCTGACCATAATTTACTATATGCGAACGCGTCTTCCTGAACGCGAACGTGATGCCTTAAGCTCCGCTATTACGTGAACACGTTCCCTCTTACGCGAACGTGATGACTTACATCCTCCAACTACGCGAACACGGCCGCTACATCAAGATCGCGATGAACAATTTGACAGGGGCCCAGGCCCCCTTCTACGCGAACACGGGACCACCCTCGCGAACACGATAGTATACTCCACAGAACAATGCGAACGCGACCCTTAGCCATGCGAATGCGAAGACCATTTTCCAGTCCTCTCAACTTTACTCTACGCATTCGCGACACACCCCACGCGAACGCGATGAGCAAAACCTCTGCAATTACACAGTTGAAAACCTGCAATACTCTAAGTCCAAAAATCTTTCGTTTAGCCATCTGAAATCACCCCGAGGCCCCCTGGACCTCAACCAAAGGCACCAACATATCCGAAAACATCATACGAACTTGTTCCAATCATCAAAACACATCAAACAACACTAAAATCATCAATTCACCTCGGATTCAAGCCTAAGTTTCTTCAAGACTTCCGAAACTCACATTCAATCAAAAATCCAACCAAACGACGTCCGAATGACCTGAAATTTTGCACACATATCCAAAATCACCTAACGAAACTACAACAACTCTCGGAATTCCATTCCGACCCTCCGATCAAAATCTCACCTACCAACCGGAATTAGCCAAAATTCTAACTTCGCCAATTCAAGCCTAATTCTACACCGGACCTTCAAAATCAATTCTGATCGCACTCCTAAGTCACAAATCATCCCCTGAAGCTAATCGAATCACCAGAAATCACATCCGAGCCCTCTAACTCAATAGTCAACATCCGGTTGACTTTTCCAACTTAAGCTTTCCTTAAGGAGATTAAGTGCCTCATTTCATTTCAAAACCAATCCCAATCAACTCTCACACACCACATATCGATAATAAAATATTAAGAAGAAATAAATGGGAAAGACGAAATAGTAACACATGAGACGACGGGCCGGGTCGTCACATCCTCCCCAACTTAAACAAACGCTCGTCCTCGAGCGTATCCAGAGTTGTCCTAGAAGCCAACCAATAGCTAAATGACCTTACCAAGCATATACCAGGGGTGATCCCTCGTCACCCTATCTTACATAGGTCCGATAATACAACTCCGCTGAAATTTCACATTCCATCTAGGCCATAAACCATAGAACCACATTGCACTTTCCGAAATCACACTCCAAATCGGAACCTCACGTCAATATTCAGAATAAACTCGAACCAGCTGTATAAACCATGCCTACAACCTCAGGTGAAATCATGCAATATACCACACAATCCAACACTCGAAACGATAGTCACTCTTCATAGCAGTTTCCCCCAATACTCAATTACAGATAGGAACCTCTTATTAGCTAAATTCTTATTCCATCACTTTCATATACTGCCAACGATAAATAAAACACGCGATAAACCATAACCATTCCTCAGGTCACCCATACGTGAAGCCACTTCCTTGTTGACTAATACCAAAACAGATTTCCGGGCCAAACCTCGATATAAACCCTCTAATCAGCTGAAATCACATCTGTTCGCATTCACTAATGACTCTAACGATCACCTCAAATTCAACGCACCACTCTGGTGATATGACACCTCATCACAGGCCTAAGCCCCAACTTGCATAATCCACGCACCAATGATGGGCGGTCTGAACATACTCAAATCATGACAAATGACTCCAACAAAAGAGCTGTAACTCAAACTCCTCAGTACCATCACAACACAAGGCTGGGACCCCGCCCCACATCATAGAAATAGAATACCTGAACCTACCCTGAAGGTTCTAATCTCCATGTAGCCTCACTACAATGCCCGATCTTATCCAAACAATGTTACACATGAAGCACCTCAAGTTTCTATGCTAAAAATAGATGGCCACGCACAGATTGATGTCTGAAACCAAGCAATCCATCACACCCACAGTGAAGCAAGTAATATACACCATTGAATCCTGAAAGGACACAACCGATGCGCCATTCACCGAGCGACACCCAATACGGACTTTCCTCAGAAACCAGGAAGCAAGACATACCAAGTAATATATGGAAAACTATTCTCCACATCACACTGTTGCGGCGTGCAACCCAATCCAGATAACATACCCGTGGCGGCGTACCACTCGATCCACACAAATATCTCACATAGGGAGGTGCACATCGAGCCAAATTTGCTCATTATAACAAAATACCGAGTATCGAGCATACTGAGTGCATAATGATATCTTCTTATAGCATTGTAAGCTACAAAACTCAAACACAATGGATCTCGATAGTACCGCACCATACGTGCCCACAGTCCGAAATCATAACGCCTCACAGCAAAGAAAAGCAACTCATAGATCTCTCCAGATCTCTAACAAGATCAATAACGATAGATTCAACTTATCCCTCAACAATACAACTCAAGGCCAACCAAGCTAACTCAAGCTAAACACATACCCAGACAGCCTACCAACGAGCTCATTATCAAGAAGCCTGAAGCTGCTCCTCCCACTACAATAACTCCTGCTGGAGCCGTATGATACGGTGCCCGGCACCAAATCAATATCGAAATCCACAACCTCGCCCGGTAACATGCACGGCCACAAGAGACGCATCCGAAAAGCCCTTTAACACCAAAACAGAACCAATGGTAGAAACCTCTGCACCGACATCCGTCATGAAGACCCAATTAAGAAAACCAATCCTTCCCAGTCGTCTGCTAGTCTTTGAAACACAACCATTCTGCTAGAACATAGTCCGATGCACCTGGCCACGCAACCTATGGCCTTTTCTGACATAAACCATAGCACAATAGTCTAGAATAACCCAACACTGAGACAACCAATCTATACCTCAATATCATATCCAGAATCTAATATACCAAGTAAATAAAGATCCACTCGGGCTTCCAAACCCCCAATATCCGCTAACAGTACCAATACACACTATCCACAACCGCTACACAGCCTTAACCTGAGAACTCCCAGTCCCCAACTCCATATAGCACCCGAATCATTGTACCTGATCCCAAATTCCGCAATATGAGTACATATTACACCTCGAGTACCCAATCATTCCACGAGAGATATTCTAAAATTCCCCTGTGCCATCAAACAAACTCAGATATCAGCAGTCGATCTAGCAGGAAAGTGCCGCAATACTACCGAAGTATCATCAGTCTAATCACACTACCCTTCTTCCAAGACATATACTCTCGTCAAATCACTTCCAATTAGCAGTACCATTTCCTTCGTCATCCGAGGCTACCTGTTGCCTAGGAATTTTATGAACTTCTTTTCAGAACTGAACTGTAACCCATCCATCCAAGACCTTTCGTCAATCCCATCTAGAAGAAGAATCATTACACATTACATGCTTCGCATGCCTATAGGCAATATATACTTCTCTAAACCACGTTAAAACTCATCAAGAACTCTCTCTCCCAATTCTATTGCACAAGGTAAACTGCCAGGACTGAATCCTTCTACCGGAACCACGCTAAGCAAGCTGTCAGAACTCAAGAGCCTTGCTGCACAATACCAGTAAAAGCTCATTTCCTCGAATACATACGAAGAATTAATCATATCCTTACCATACCGATTCGGTCTACTATCAAGCTATTCCATCTATCAAATTTCTCTTTTTGTTCATTATCCACTTGATATTTCTCCCTCACTGTAGCATCACAATGCCTCAATCTAGGCTTACCACACGAGACTTGCACATAAGACCACACTGTCTAAGACCCATGGCCAATGGATACTCTCTCAACCGTTCCCAGAAATACCACATTCCAGAGTACTTTACCCCGAAGAACTTCCTGCGAATCAGAAATTCGTTACCATTACCTTCCAGATACTATTACATAGAATCCCATAATTAACATAAAATACCACAAGTCTTGATCTTTTCTAATGAAAACATAGTCCCTAGCCACATACCCAACCTTAAGACACCTGGTCATTACATGCCAAATCCTGAACACAATAAAACCATTCTCGAGAGCCATTCTCTATTACACAACTGTAAGTTGTCTGACTTAACGAACAGAACTACTCGTGCCTTATTAGCACTCTGACACCGTAGAACATGATCTCATACCAATACAAATAACCATTTTCCTTCTCTATACACTGAGCATTCTTTACCAGCAACAGATCAAGACATCCTATTATTTTCACACATCTACGAAGCATCGCATAACCTTTATCAAAATTTTCCTTCACACGTGCCATCCTCGGCTCAACTTCTGCAACCAGAACTGATCCGCCAGCCTACCTCGAAACAGAAACAACATAGCTCCTACCCGTGCAATCAACTAATCAACATCAACCTCCCCAACTTGGCTCGAAGCTATACATCAAGACATACTTAACAATTCATAACACTTTTGCACTAATGATGCCACAATGAGATTAAACTCAAATCATTTACAAGTTCGTAAAAACACAGATCATCTAGTATTATAATCCTCTGCAAATCTCACATTCATCCCCACATCAGCTGAGTCCACTCTCTTAAGCGACCTAATTTTTTTTTTCAAATTACAACACGTACCTTTCAATTACACCTGAGATCTTCTAACAATATACATAAGAATCGTACCACTTAAGAACACTCCGCAGGAGATAACCCACCTGCTTCGCCTCAGTTTAGTATTTCAGCACACCTTCCACCATCATACACATAACACAACCATTTAGACTTCCTGAGTCTGAACTCATACCGACACACATAATGTACTTCACTTCCCAATTAGGAGACACGAAAATATTCTCCATGTGCCCATAACTCGGGACTACACAACAAATCACAATAGAAAACGAACACTTAACAGCTCATCTATCATTCAGCAGACTCCTTCGTCACTACCAAGTCATATAGATACACCTTGCAATACTTATATACTCATCACATGGACATACAGCCGCCATTCCAGCTAAGAGGGACAATACCGAACATATAAGTTCAAAATATTTGCTCACACAATCAGCACCTCGGTGCTCAAGCCATAGGCAAAGATCCGGCCTCAAGTCCTCCAGACTGGCCCAACATCGAACTCACGGGATCACATCTCGCCCCTTGATCGGGGAATCACAAGCCATCAAGGCACATACAATACGGAGTACTCACGTGCGCATACCGACGTGTGGAAGGAATTTCAGGAGTTACATCTCAAGCTGAATCAAGTAAGCACGATAAGAATTCCAAGAAAGTGAAGTTTTCCTAAAGGTTCTGCAGCCTCTCGAGGATAAATACAGACGTCTCCGTACCGATCCACGAAACTCTACTAAACCTGCTCATGACTCGTGAGACCTAGTAACCTAGGCACTGATACCAACTTGTCATGGCCCAATTCCCAAACCCGGTCATGATGGCAACTCTCGTGAAGACAAGGCCATCCAACAGAACAACAATGCCCCTTTTTAACAGTTAACAAACATAAATGGATGAATAATATGACTTAATGGCATTAATAACTGATATTTACCACCCAACTCAGCCCGACCGAGGTGTCACAAGTCACGAGCATCTAAAGAATCCTGAACACAACTACAGAGTCTGTAATTTACCTGAATCAAATTTAAAATCAAAGAAGGGAAAATCAGGTGCCGCGGATGCTGGCAGTCACCTTACTCCGCTACAATAGTAATACCTTCAATCAGCTCAAAACCGGCTACCGGGTGAACAATACAAGCCACTGCACACGATGTGCAGGGAGTAAAGTGAGTACTCCAACTCAATGAGTAATAAGAGTAAATAATAACTGAGCGGTAAGAAAACACGTAAAGCACTCCATCATGCTATATAGGACAGTACGACCCTTGAGAAAACAGTAATTTCATGAAAATACATTCGAACATATCTGGCTCAGTTAAAAACCTCTTTTGAAAATATCCTTTTCCAAGCAGTCAAGCAATTGAATGCATAATCAGATAGTGCAAGTCCGTACATAAGTCAGCCCCCTCGGGCACAGCACTCAATTACAAATAACACCAGGGTATCTGGTAACAATGCAAGAAATAGCATGAATGCCAATGATATGAGAGTGCTGAATGTCATGCCACGTAGCACAAACAGGAACCAATGCATGAATGCAATGGAATGCACATGACCGCTGCGGCGCGCAACCCGATCCATTTGGGTACCCGCACTCACTGTGGGGGTTCAGACTCCGGAGGGTATCCTACAGGCCAAGCGCAATATCAATATCACACTGCTCCAGTGCGCAGACCGATCCACGCTCAGTCAAGAGATGCCCATATAACACTGCTGCAGTGTGTAGCCCGATCCATGCTCAGTCCAGAAATGCACATAAGCCAACAGGGCAATATTCAAATAACAGTTCTCAATTCCTAATGTTAAAATATGTAGTCTATGTTTTAAAAACCTTAGAAGTATGACTGGACATTTCAAAACAGTGTTTAAATCAGGACTGGAATCATTTAACATGCCAAGTATCATGGAAATATTGATAATAATCCCTAAAGGATTCAATCAGTTGGAACGAGGCCCAATCACGACAATTAATCCATTTCTATAAGGATATCAACTAAGCTTCAATCAATTAGGCAGTTATTTCATTAAGCGGGACTTAACAAGTCACAATCCCCAACGGTGCTCTACCCCACGCCCGTTATCCGGCGTGCAAGTCACCTCGATACAGCACTATGATGTGCAAATTCGAAGTTTCAAACCCTCAGGATATCATTTACAAGTATTACTCACCTCGAACTGGTGAAATCTCCAGCTCGCGATGCCTTTGCCCCTCGAATCAGCCTCCACGTGCGTCGAATCTAGCCAAAATCAGAGCGAATACATCACACTATGCCAAAGGAAGAATGCCCAATCGAAAACAATCAAAATATAGCAAAAATCTCGAAACTAGCAAAACTCGAGCCCCGGGCCCGCTTCTCAAAAAATTACAAAACTCATATTGCCGGATTCCTCATATCGCCACGAGTCCATATATGCCAAGAACTCCCAAATCCGACCTCAAATGGCCTATCAAATCCCAATTTGAAATATCAAAACTCAAGCCCTAGTTCTTCAAATTTTCACCCAAATTTCCAAGAATTAAAGGTTGATTCTTCAATAAAATAGCGTTTCTAGGTCACGAGACTTACCTCCAGTCACTTCCCGTCAAAACCCTATTCAATTTCTACCAAAAAGCTCTTAAGGTGGTCAACAATGGAGGAAATTATGAATGGGGTCGCGGGTGAAATAATTTAAAAAGCCCTCTGGACGCCCAGGTTTTACCCTACGCGAACGCGGTCAAAGCACCTGCGTTCGCGATGAACAAACTCTTCCTGACCATAATTTACTCTATGCGAATGCGTCTTCCTGAACGCGAACGCGATGCCTTAAGCTCTTCTATTATGCGAACACGTTCCCTCTTATGCGAACGCGATGACTTACATCCTCCAACTACGCGAATGTGGCCGCTACATCACGATCGTGATGAACAACTTGACAGGGCCCAGGGCCCCCTTCTACACGAACGCGGGACCACCCTCGCGAACACGACGGTATACTCCACAGAACAATGAGAATGCGACCCTGAGCCACGCAAACGCGAAGACCATTTTCCAGGCCTCTCAACTTTACTCTACGCGTTCGCGACACCCCCCACGTGAACGTGATGAACAAAACCTTTGCAATTACACAGTTGAAAACCTGCAATACTCTAAGTCCAAAAATCTTCCGTTTAGCCATCCGAAATCACCCCGAGGCCACCGGGACCTCAACCAAAGGCACCAACATATCCCAAAACATCATACGAACTTGTTCCAATCATCGAAAGAAATCAAACAACACTAAAATCATCAATTCACCTCGGATTCAAGACTAAGTTTCTTCAATACTTCCGAAACTCACATTCAATCAAAAATCCAACCAAACGATGTCCAAATGACCTGAAATTTTGCACACATATCTAAAATCACCTAACAAAACTACAAAAACTCTCGGAATTCTATTCCGAGTCTCGGATCAAAATCTCACCTATCAACAGGAATTTGCCAAAATTCTAACTTCGCAAATTCAAGCCTAATTCTACACCTGACCTCCAAAATCAATTCTGATCGCACTCCTAAGTCAGAATCATGCCCCGAAGCTAACCGAATCACCTCACATCCGAGCCCTCTAACTCAATACTCAATATTCGGTTGACTTTTCTAACTTAAGCTTTCCTTAAGGAGATTAAGTGCCTCATTTCTTATCAAAACAAATCCCAATCAACTCTCACACACCACATATCGGTAATGAAATATTAAGAAGCAATAAATGGGAAAACGAAACAATAACAAATGAGACGACGGGTCGGGTCGTCACAGATCGAATCCGATGAGGATTGCCTACGTATCATGACCCTGAATGAATCAGATCTTGCGTAGTTCGGAAAGATTGGAAAATTAGTAAACTAACTCTTCTTTGTTTTTTTTATAAAACTCAGACAATGCAGCTATTAAGGCAAAGCATTTTTGATTTTTTTTTTTCATTTTTTCATTTTTTTTTGTTTTGGTTCTTTGAAAGAAAGACTTCTAAAAAAAAATTTATTTGCTTTTGATTTGAACTTTGGGAATTTTAAAAGTAAAAAGAAAATATTTTTTTTGATTTTTCGTTTGTTTTCTCTTTTTCTAAGGAAGAAAGAAAATATTTTTAGATTTTTGATGTTGCTTCTTAATTTTCAAATGAGGGACTTTTTAAGAAAAAATATTTTGAATTTCTGAGCTTTTATTTATTTTCAAAAGTACCTTTTGGACTTCAATTTTTCCAAATTTTTTTTATTTACATTTACGAAAGAAATATTTTTTAAAAAGGAAAAACAATATATTTCTCTTTTTTTGGATTTTTTTTGGTGTTTTTCTTTTTTGGAAAAATACTTCAAAATAAAGGAAATGTATTTTGGATTTTTATTCTTTTGATTTTTCTTTTATTTCTTTTTCCCTATGAAATACTTCAGAAAGAAGGAAACTATTTTTGAGTTTAAAAACCTCTTTTTTTTAATTTTAAAAAAAGATTCCTAAAGAGGGAACTAAAGGAAAATATTTTTGGATTTTTGAAAATTGGGGTCGGAATTGATGAGTTTTTCTTACGTATCTCACATCTAGTGAGAATCAGACCCACGTAGTTCGGTTAGTTTTGACGGAACAGGGGAAACATGGCACTTGAAAATTTTGGCTCATTTTGAAATGACCCCCTTTTATTCCAGAATTTTGGCAGAGTTTCGGAATATTCCAAATACCTACCTCTCACTTCTTCTTTTTTGATTTTCTTTTTCTCTCTTTTTTTTCTTTTGATTTTCTTCCTCTATTCTAGAAGCCGGTCAACATGCTAGCCGAACAGATAGATATACAAGTAGCATGTAAGATGCATCAGGATAGTCTTTTTATTTCAGGTACACCTGTCCTAGACAGACCCAACCCCTGTATTGAGTCTCCTATGTCAAATGCACGTGATGCAAACAAACATTCCTACCAGGGTTCCGACATGAGGCTTTGTTACACTAGATTTAAAACCTGGGTTTATTATTCTAGACCTGGCTTACCCGAGCGGATAACTCGAGCCGGGGGAGGGGGGACAGCGTATCGGGAATACAGAAGCTTCTCCGGCTTAGCAACTTGTCCGAACCTCATTCTAAAATGGGATAAGACAGAAGAGAAGTCACACGAAGTGCACCCTTATCCATGATGTAGAAGACTTAGAGAGAGGAATGGTTTCCTAGCATTTTATATATACAATTCACTAAATATCAAAGCGGTAAAGCATTTAGCACATTAGGATGAAACATGTAGGAAAATCAGATACGGTCAAATATAACAGCTATTCTAAGCTCGAATTCTTGAACCCTGAACCGAAGTTCTAGGTTCTGTTCCTCAGCAGAGTCACCAGAGCTATCACACCTTCTTTTTTACACCACCCACGAAAGGATAATGTATAAGGGAGTTTTTCCACTTTAAGTGTCATTATTCGAAATGGGATTATTTATTTATCAGAGTCGCCTCTTGGGATGGTTTATTTGGTGTCCCAAGTCACCGGTTTAATTGGAATCCCAAATCAAGGAAAATTTTGACTTTCCAAGTGAAGTTTGCTAACCAGAAATTCTAAATAAGGATTTCTGTTAACCCGAGGGAAGGTGTTAGGCACCCCCGGATTTCGTGGTTCTAGCACGGTCGCTTAAACCATTGCAATTGGCCTATTATCTGATTTTAATACATGTTCAAACCTATAGTACAATTTTAAATTATTTACTGCTTTTAAATTAATTTTAAAGAAAGTGGAACGTCGTTTAAAACATGTCTTTGGATTGCGTCATATGAAATGCACCCGCAATCCGAAATAGATTTTATTCAATATTTTAGGACTTGAATTTGGGTCACATGAAATGCACACCCGAGTTTAAGAAGGTAATATTATTAAAAGACGCACCTAAAGCAACTCACTCGTTGTTAACTTTGCAGGCAGCCATGAAAATTCGCTAAATGGGACGACCCGGGTTCTAACTGTTTTAAAGGAAAAAATTAAAGAGGGCCACGCAATTTGTGATTTTATTTGGCATGGCGCACCTCAAATTTATTTTAAAAGGATGTCCTAACTAAAATTCGGAAGGGCCATGAACTATTATTATCTATTAGGGTCGCCTCCGTTCTATTTAATGGAATTAAGCAACTAACACTAATCATAGTTAAAGTCTCATTAGTTAATTAAAGGTTTTCGCGGGAGAAATTAATATATTTTAGGCAAAGGGGTGGCTAGGTCCAAGACAAATAAACCAAAGCCCAATAAGCAAAATATTTGAAAGAGATAGCAGGTTTGGGCCTTCGAGATCAAGTCCAAATTCGAGCAAGGACAATTTCAATTTGAAGAAGTCCTTAGCTCGAGTCTACCACTTAACTCGGAAAGTCAAATGCTCATATTTTACTGTTTAAAACCACTAAACCAAGAGAAATAATAATCCGGGAATTTTAAAGTTTTGGGCCTAAACTAAGAAGTTACATTTAATAAAAGGAATAAACTAATGGTGGGGAATTAAATTTTGGCCTAGCGTGGGGCCTGGCAGTCTATACTGCCTTACAAATATCCATCACCCAAGTGAAGCCCATGAGTGAGACCAAATAGAAGTGAGACCCACTTCAACTTGCGATAGGGTCCTTGGTTTGAACCCCCGTATCAACACAATGGGTCAATTTTAAAAACCAGTCATTATTTATAATTCAACTAAACCAACATGAAAATTGAAACACTGTGGATCGTTTTTTTTATCACGGTTATAAATCCAGAAGTTTAGCAATACGTTCAATTAAATCGAATATGAATCTCTGACTAGTTTAAAATGCTTAACAGATTGTCATAATTTCATAGATCTTAGTCGACACCTCTAGGCATGCATATGTACTTGAACTTCAGTGTATCTAACAAATTATCCCTGATTTTACGACACAAATGAGACTAGTAAAATAGCAAAGATCTTTAACTTAACATATTTCAATGCTAACAATGCTTAAAAAGGAGAAAATTCTTCAGAAATTACACACTCATCAAATTTTTGTCAACATCATATCAACAACAGTCCAAAGTTTAAATGTAATACAAAAACTTAACTAACCAACTGAAATCAACTAAACTAAACTAAATCAAATGATGAAGCATGCTAAAAATGTAAACAAACAAGACATGCTCAGTTTGCCATATTTCAAAGCTTTCAATTTCATCTTCAATATGAGAACTACATCCAGTTTGGTTCAAGGAGGAATACCTGGAAAAGAATAGAGAGGAAGAAGAACTGAGAATCAGTAGGTTCAGCTAAATGAAAAGCAACAGCAACACATCAATGATGTTAGCCCAGGAATAAACAAGGAATGCCCAGCTTTTAAGCAATTTTGAACCAGCAACAAGGTTAAATAAATCCAGCAACCAAAAATTCAATCAAAAGCTGACCCAAACACTTGAATACCAAACGAACTTCAACTCATTATTAAACCTTGAATACTCAGGTATTGTTTTGGAAATGAAAACATCAGGAAAACTTTAATGGAACAGTATTCTTTTTATTTTTTTTTGCAAAGTTTTCAGCTATTTGATTTCAGGATTTCCTTAACCCTCGAAATTCTATATTTTTTTCGCTCTTAGACCTCTAACTTCTCAAAATATCTAGGTTCTGATCTCAAACTTTTAGGTCTAAAAATCTAATTTCTAAGGCAAGGAAGTAATGCCTTTATAGGCAAGCAAGTAGGGCAACTTCAGATTTTATTTTGCACTTTAGCCCCCACCCCTTCATTTCATTTTTGCTAAATAATCCCTTACTTTCTGACTTGCTACACAAGTTATACTACCTAAAAGCCTGAAATTAAAATTAGAACCCCATACTAGAGGCTTCTAGGTGCTTCCAAATCTATTACTGTAAGATTTCCTAGGTCCTTTACCCAAAATAACCCTTAATAGCCCTGTTATTTACCCCTCAAATTGTTAACTCAAGTTAAACTAACCCAAAGTCCAACTACACCAGCCCTTTTAACTTGGTCAGTGGTGACCATAGTTACTTACGAGGGGTTTGAACACTCAGAAATGACCAAATGTCAACAAAGAATATAACAAATCCCCCAAAATTGGAAGGCAAATCCAAACAACTCTAATTTTAGGCTCGAATTAACTTTAATTACTTAAACTCAGAATTGAAATCTACTACTATAGATCATCAATCAAACAGAGAAAACGAAACAAATAAAATTAATCAAGCAAAACAGAACATGTTATATTGTAACAATCAATACGAACAAAGAGAAGGAAAAATCTGAAATTTGAAACCTAAAAACACCTAAGAAAATGGGCAAGAAAAAATCAAGGCACAACTTATTAGAAATTGCGGAAGAAGAAAAACTAAACATGAGGGAAACAGGTGTGAATAAACAGATTATCTTAAAAGGAAAAGAAAAAATGGGTTCAACTAGTTTCAATCGGAAGAAAATTCAAATACAAGGTGAAATAAGAAAAACTCACCAATTTAAACTCAAACATGACTGACCTCCGATTTAAGTCTCGAAATGATGTTAATCGTTTGTTATTTTCCAAGAACAAGCGAACAACATTATTTCATGAATAAACCAAGCCAAAAACTCGTGAGAAAATAGACCATTGACTTTGCATGCATTGATCAAGATTTGGCTTCTAAGGCTCGACACTCTGATTCGATATTTGAGCATTTCTGGAAAGTTTCGATGGAAACTAAATGAGGTTTTGGGAAGAGGGGAACGAGAAGGATATATGGTGTTATTTTGGTGCTGGTTGGCGGTGGTACCGCTGCTGGAGAAAGTACGAGTGGCGCTAGGGCTTGCCCCCTAGGATCCAATATTCGAGGGGTTCCAGAGGTATTTGAGGGAAGGTGACCAGGGATTTGGGATGGCGAGGTGGAGAGGGAGCTACGGTATAAATTTGGGGTGGTTTGGAGACTCGCCGCCGTCGTAGGCGATTTCCGACGGCGGCAGACGGCAGATATGGAGAGGGCTGTCTCTAGGGTTGAATGGAGAAGAAGTGATGGGGGTAGGGGGTTGTTAGGACACTGATATATCAATGAGACCCAGCTTCCCAGCTGTCTGATCAAGAAACCTCGACGGCTGGGATTAAACCTTAACTAAAATCGGGTCGTTTCAATTAAAGAGGGATCAGATCTGGCACTAACGTGGGTTCGGGCCGGATCCAGGGTTGATTTGGGGCGGGCACTGGTGGAATATTGGCGATTGGGCTGGGAATTTAACCAAAACTGGCACAATTTTTATTTAAAGGCTCACATTCTTTTTAATAATTTCTTTTTTCCTTTTTTTTCAAAGATTAAAACAAAACTAAAATTAAACCAAAAAATTAAATTAACCTATCTAATTATATTAAATTATAATTGATAATCAAAACTATTAATAAAATACCAATTTAAAGAAAACTAATAAAATTTAAAGCTAAAATTTAAACAAAGCAAAACAAATCAAATTTTTTGTTATTTTGTATCTTTGTAAAATCCTAATTACTGATTAATCTAAAAATGTGAAATTAAATCCTAAATGCAAATGCAACACGTATTTTGTTATTTTTATGAATTACGTTGAATTAAAAAATGAACACAGAAAAATACAAATAAACACGAAAATTATGGATTTAATCCCTAAAAATCAAATAATTAAAAGAAAAAATCCTAAATCTAAGAATTCTGTAGGATTAATCATGCGAGGCAAAAATCACGTGCTCACAAAGTTGATGAAGGAATCTGGCAAACTACGTGAATGCGGTCAAAGGTATGCGATTGCGAAGAGGAAAAGAGGGCTAAGCCCTCAGGGTCAAATAACACTACGCGATCGCGAGGGGATTGATGCGAACGCGATGAACAAAACACATAAAGCTTCGCGAACGCGAAGAACAAAGGGACCTGCAACTGCTTAAGCCATTTTCTACAATTTTCCTAAGTCAGAAACACTCCTGAGCCCTTTGGCTCCTAACCAAGCACATGCACTAACTCAACAACATCCTACAAACTTAACCGTGTGATCAAATCGCCAAAATAACATCAAAAACAATGAATCAAACCTCAAAATCACTAGTTTTTCTTCAAACTTCGTAAACTTTCAAATTTAGAGTTTTAAGTCTGAAACACGTCAAACGACGTCCAATTTCAACCAAACTTCACAGAAATATCTTTAACCACATATAAGACCTGTATCAGGCATCAGAACAAAAATACGGGCCCGATACCAATGCGTACTAACCAATTTTCATTTCAATTTTCTTTATAAATTTTACTCAAAAATTTATTTCTCGGGCTTGGGACCATGGAATTCGATTCCAGGCATACGCCTAAGTCCCATATTTTCCTACGGACCCTCCAGGACCGTCAAATCATGGTTCCGGGTCCATTTACCCAAAATATTGATCGGAGTTAAATTTACTCATTTTAATATCAGATTTTAACATTTTTCACATTTCATATTTAAGCTTTTCCGGCTATGCGCCCGGACTGCGGACGCAAATTGAGGCGACTAAAAATTCGGTTTTCAATGCTTCGGAAGCACGGAATAGTTTAGGTGAAGAGCCTTTGGGTCATCACAATAGTATAGCGTAAGTGTATATATTATATAAATAAAAGCTATTTTGATATAATATTAGCTAATGCACTTATACTTAGTGCATAGTATAGCGTAAGTATATATATTATAACATCCGATAGAATTGGCCGAGACCTACAACACCATCAGAAGTCCGTAGCTTCCTAGGGATAGCAGGATATTATAGGCGATTTGTAGAAGGGTTTTCCTCCATATCAGCACCATTGACTAAGTTAACACAAAAAGCTACCAAGTTCCAGTGGTCTGACACTTGTGAACGCAGTTTTCAGGAACTGAAGAATCGATTGACATCCGCACCAGTGCTCACTCTCCCTGAAGGAACAGAAGGATATGTGGTATATTCTGATGCCTCAGGTATAGGTTTGGGGTGCGTATTGATGCAACGTGGGAAGGTGAAGGTTAGATAAAATGTACGTTGGTGCTCGGCAAGTATGGTCGGGTGCTAGTCATGGCCCTCCGATTTGGGTCGTGACAAACTTGGTATCATAAGCTATATTCGATATAATATTAGCTAATGCACTTATACTTAGTGCATAGTATAGCGTAAGTATATATATTATATATATATGAGCTATATTCGATATAATATTAGCTAATGCACTTATACTTAGTGCATAGTGTAGCGCAAGTATATATATTATATATATATATAAGCTATATTCGATATAATATTAGCTAATGCACTTATACTTAATTCATAGTATAGCAATATATATATATATATAAAAGCTATATTTGATATAATATTAGCTAATGCACTTATACTTAGTGCATAGTATAGCGTAAGTGTATATATATATAAAAGCTATATTCGATATAATATTAGCTAATGCACTTATACTTAGTGCATAGTATAACGTAAGTATATATATTATATATATATGATCTATATTCGATATAATATTAGCTAATGCACTTATACTTAGTGCATAGTGTAGCGCAAGTATATATATTATATATATATAAGCTATATTCGATATAATATTAGCTAATGCACTTATACTTAATTCATAGTATAGCAATATATATATATATATATATATATATAAAAGCTATATTTGATATAATATTAGCTAATGCACTTATACTTAGTGCATAGTATAGCATAAGTATATACATTATATATAGAGCTATATCCGATATAATATTAGCTAATGCACTTATACTGTGATGACCCGGCCCGTCGTCACGTGAGTTACCGCCTCGTTCCCCCATCTTATGTTTCTCTATGCTTCATTATCAGTATTTGAGGTGGTCGACTCTAATTGGATTGGTTTTAGATGGAAATGCGACACTTGGTCTCTTTAAAGAAGGCTTGTTTTGGAAAAGTCAACTAGACATTGACTATTGAGTTAGAGGGCTCAGATGTGATTTTCGGACAATCGGTTAGCTTCGGGGGATGATTTGTGACTTAGGTGTGCGATCGGAATTGATTTTGGAGGTCCGGTGTAGAATTAGGCTTGAATTGGCGAAGTTAGTATTTTGGCGAATTCCAGTTGGTAGGTGAGATTTTGATCCAGGGGTCAGAATTGAATTCCGAGAGTTGCAGTAGCTTTGTTAGGTGATATGGGATGTGCCTGCAAAATTTCAGGTTATTCGGAGGTGTTGTGTTGGGTTTTTGATCGAATGCGTATTTCGGAAGTTTTTGAAGAACTTAGGCTTGAATCCGATGTAATTTGATAGTTTTGGTGTTATTTGTAGTGTTTTGATGATTGGGGCAAGTGTGAATGATGTCATGGGAGGTGTTGGTATCTTTGTTTGAAGTACCGGGGGCCTCGGGGTGAGTTCGGATGGTTAAACGGAGAGTTTTGAAATTTTCGTGTTGCTGAGCCTACTGCAACTGGTGTTCTCGCTTCTGCGAAGCTTGGACCGCAGAAGCGGTCTCGCTTCTGCGAAGGATCGACCGTAGAAGCAGTGAGGAGTTCCGCAAAAGTGATTGGTTAACCGTAGAAGCGGTATTGCTTATACGATTGTATAACCGCAGATGCAGTTGGGGCTCGAGTTGGGACTTCCGCAGAAGTGGAAGAAAAGTCGTGGAAGCGGTCCCGCATAAGCGGAAACGGGACCGCAGAAGCGAAAAAGAGCTCGGAAGAGAAGGTTTTAAAAGTATCATTTCATCCGCGAGCTAAGGGTTATTTCCACTATTGTTGAACACCTTGAGAGCGTTTGACGAGGATTAAAGAGGGTATTGACTGGGAATCGATTGGCGATGAGTCCTATGGCCTAGAAACATCATTTTATTGAAGATTCAACACTTAAATTCATGGAAATTTGATTAAAAAGGGAGGAATAGTGCTTGACTTTTTGAATGAAAATTTGGGGTTTGAGGGATCATTTGAGCTCGGATTTTGGTAAATTTGATATGTATAGACTCATGGCGAGATAAGGAATCCGTTGATGTGAATTTTCTAATTTTTCAGGAAGTAGGCCCGGGGCTCAGGTTTTGCCAACTTTGTGATTTTTGATATTTTTCGAGTCTTTTTGATTGGGTTGTATTCGCTTAGCATAATGTATTCCTTGTGGTTTTGATCAAATTTGACGCTCGAGGAGGTTGATTTGCGAGGCAAGGGCAAAGCGAGCTAAGATTTCGGCCGGCTTGAGGTGAGTAATGGTTATAAATGATGTTCTAAGGGTTTGAAACCCCGGATTTGCACAACGTGGTGCTTTGTTGAGATGAGACACACGTTGTACGATGAGCGTGGGTTCTATTACTACTGGGGATTCGGACTCAGTCCATCCCTTTGGATGATTCTACTGTACTTTTGACTAAGACTTAATTAATATCATTATATTCTGGACTAGTTGCCATGTTTGGGGCCTTGTGCAGATCTGTAGAACCTTAGGGGGTATTTGTGTTGGTTGACCTCACTTTACTTGTCAAAATCATACCCTCTGTCATGTTCTTAACTGATAAACATAATATGAACTGGCTTTAGAAATTGGTAATCCTAATGAGAATAACCTGGGGTTGGAAACCCTGTCTTAGCTGAGTGTGCCCGAGAGGCCAAGCCTATATTGACTGATAGGGGTCAAGGACCCCCATAGTGACCCCCATAGTGAGGATATTTGATATATACCGGATCGGGCTGCATGCTGCAAAAGTTTATATATATTATATGGATCGGACTGCACGCCGCAGTAGTATATCGTATGGATCGGACTGCACACTGTAGTAGTATATTATTAGGACCGGACTGCACGCCACAGTAGTATAGCGCTTGGGCTGTAGGAGCCCCTCCGGAGTCTGCACACCCCAGTGAGCGCATTCGACTATTATTATTGGATCGTGCTACACGCCGTAGCAGTATGTATATATATATATATATATATATATATATATATATATATATATATCGGGCTGTACGCCATAGCTGTATATTGTACAGATCCGGTTGCACGCCGCAGCGGTATGATTAAACTATCGGTCATTGTGAGGAGTAACTGAGTTGTGTACTGGTTTAAGGGATAGTTGCCTGATTTTCCTCATTAGCTGTTGTTTAATGTACTTACAATTTTTATATAGAACTACATAGTGTTCTTACGAGTTTTCTTTTCGTTTGTCATTTTTTATTGCTATTACTCACTGAGTCGGAGTACTCACACTACTCCCTGCACCGTGTGTGCAGATACAGGTATTCCGGAGGCATAGTTGAGCTTTCTATTGCTGTTTAGATTATCATCGGAGTCATCGAGGTAGCTGCATGGCGTCAGCAGGACCCGATTTCTCCCCTTATCCTCTTTATTTTTCGCATTCTAGACTACTATATGTATAAGCTGCTACTCAAATTTGTATTAGAGGCTCTCGACTCGTGACACCAGATCGGTAGGATTGTATTGGCATATTCTTGGTTTCCGCACGGTTTTTATCTACTGTTCCAGAGTTAAACTTATGTTAATTGGTATTTAATCTTGTTAATTGGTTATAAAGTTTATTAAAGAGATTGAGAGTAACGAAATGGTAGGGCTTGCCTAGTATTGTGTTGGGCGCCATCACGACCGGGGTTGGGGTCGTGACAAGTTGGTATCAGAGCCCACGTTACTAGGTCTCACGAGTCATGAGCCGGTTTAGTAGAGTCTCGCGGATAGGTACGGAGACGTCTGCACTTATCCTAAGGAGGCTGCAGAACCTTTAGGAGAATTCCACATTCTTGAAATTCTTATCATGCGAACTTGTTGATCCGAATACTAAACTTCTCTTTATTCTATTCTCTCACAGATGGCGAGGACACGAGCTACCGGACGTGGCGGACGACCACCAGTGCCACCTACTGAGGCTACTGGAGGCCGTGGTCATGGTCGTGGTAGAGGCAGAGCAGTAGGGGCAGCACATGTGGATCCTTTAGTTTCCTCCAGCTCAGGATCAGGCTCCGGCAGCACCAGTTCAGGCACCAGCTGTACCCATTGTGATTCCAGGTCTCTAGGAGACATTGGCCCAGATATTGACAGTTTGTACGGGCCTGGCTCAGGTGGTTTCAACCACCACAATAGCAACAGCTACTTCACAAGCTGGGGGAGGCAATCAGACCCCCACTGCTCACACACCTGCGCAGGGATTACAGGGGTTACAGACTCTAGAGGCACCTCTAGCTCAACCAGTGGTACCAGTTTCAGAGTATAGGGTTCCAGTTATGCCCGAGGACAAGTAGCGTCACCTCGAGAGGTTTGGTAGACTCCAGCCTCCGACATTTAGTGGAGTTCAGGGTGAGGATGCCCAGGGTTTTCTCGAGAGATATCAGCAGATGCTCCGTACAATTGGGATTCTTGAGTCCAGCGGTGTGGCTTTTACTACATTTCAGTTTACTGGAGCGGCCTTCACATGGTGGGAGGCATATGAGTGGCGTAGGAGGATTGGTGCAGCGCCTTTGACTTGGCAGCAGTTCTCCACTCTCTTTTTGGAGAAGTATGTACTGTAGTCCCGCAGAGAGAAGCTGCGCAGGCAGTTTGAGGGACAACGACAGGGAGAGATGTCAGTGACACAGTAGGAGATAAGATTCTCTGAGTTGTCTCGGCATGCAGCTTGGTTGGTCCTGACGGACCGTGAGCGTATCCGAAGGTTTGTTGATGGCTCCACTACCCTCTTCGTATTCTTATGACTAGAGAGAGAGAGTGTTGGGTGCTACTTTTGAGGAGGTGGTGGATATAGCTCGAGATATTAAGTCGGTTCGCCGCCAGGATCGAGATGAGAGGGAGGCCAAGAGGCCTTGAGGTTCTGGTAGTCACAGTGGTGCTCCTTCGAGGGGCCAGTTTTAGCAAGGTCAGGGTCATTCTTTCAGGCCCGCTCAGTCACCTAGACCTGAGTATCGGGGTGGATCTTCTGGTCGTGGTTATCAGGGTTTTCAGCAGAGTCAGCCATCTCTCATCGCTCTTCCAGCACAGAGTTTGTCTCATGCTCCATCTGTTTAGGGTTCTTCCTGGCCGAGTGCATCAGCTAGCCACTCTAGCGTGAGGGGTTCCCTTCAGTCCCTGTTCCCAGCACCCGGGAGTTGCTACGAGTGTTGTAAGTTCGGGCATATGAGAAGGGAGTGTCCTCTCCGTGCTGCTAGCTCATCTCAGCAGAGGGGTCAACCCTCATCTTCTGGCCCAGTTTCTTTAGCACCCACCCCGCCAGCTAGAGGTGAGGGTTAGGTAGTCAGGGGTCGGCCCAGAGGGGGAGGCTGATCGGGCGGTGGTCAGGCTCGCTTTTATGCTCTATAGGGCAGGACACATGCTATTGCCTCATATGCTATCATCACATGTATTATTTCAGTCTGCCACAGAGATGCCTCAGTATTATTTGATCCCGGTTCCACCTATTCCTATGTGTCTTCATATTTTGCTCATCATTCGGGTACGACCTCAGGGTATCTTGCCTTGCCCATTCATGTATCTACCCCGGTCGTGTTTAGTGACCATTGGGGGTTCTGGAGACCTGAGTTGATCTATTGCTATTGAGCATGGTGGATTTTGATGTTATTCTAGGCATGGACTGGTTAGCTCCGTGTCATGCTATTCTGGACTGTCATGCTAAGACAGTCACTTTGGCTATACCGGGTGTTCCGAGGATCGAGTGGCGTGGCGTGACTGATTATATGCCTAGCAGGGTGATTTCTTTCCTAAAAGCCCAGCATATGGTCGGGAAAGTTTGTCTATCATATTTGGCTTTTGTAAGGGATGTTGGAGCTGAGACTCCTAGCATTTATTCGGTCCCAGTTGTGAGGGAGTTTCCTAATGTGTTTCCTGCAGAATTGTCGGGCATATCAGCGAACAGGGACATTGATTTTGGTATTGACCTGGTGCTAGGCACTCGGCCCATTTCCATTCCTCTATATCGTATAACACCGGTAGAGTTGAAAGAACTAAAGGATCAGCTTCAGGAACTCCTAAATAAGGGGTTCATTCGGCCTAGTGTGTCACCATGGGGTGCACGGGTTCTATTTGTGAAAAAGAAGGATGGCACAATGATAATGTGCATTGACTACAGGCATCTAAACAAAGTGACAGTGAAGAACAAGTATCCCCTGCCTCGTATTGATGATTTATTTGACCACCTTTAGGGGGCAAGGGTATTCTCCAAGATTTATCTCCATTCAGGCTATCACCAGTTAAAGATCAAGGATTCAGATATTATGAAGACTGCTTTTGGGACTAGATATGGACACTATGAGTTTCTTGTTATGTCCTTTCGGCTGACCAATGCCCTATCCCGTTCATGCATTTGATGAACAGTGTATTTCGGCCATATCTAGACTCGTTCGTGATTGTATTTATTGATGATATATTGGTGTACTCGCATAGCCAGTAGGAGCACGCACAGCATTTGCAAGTGGTATTACAGAGATTGAAGCAGGAGAAGCTTTATGCAAAGTTCTCCAAGTGTGAGTTTTGGCTTGGGTTAGTGGATTTCTTAGGACACGTGGTGTCTAGCAAGGGTATTCAGGTCAACACAAAGAAGATAGAGGCAGTGCAGAGTTGGCCTAGACCAACCTCAGCCATAGAGATTCGTAGTTTCCTTGGGTTGGCAGGGTATTATCGCCGGTTTGTTCACTGATTTTCCTTTATTGCATCTCCCTTGACCAAGTTGACTCAGAAGGGTGCTCCATTTGTGTGGTCATATGAGTGTGAGGAGAGCTTTGAGAAGCTCAAGACAGCTTTGACCACGACTCCAGTGTTGGTGTTGCCATCAGCTTCAGGTTCTTACACTGTATATTGTGATGCTTCGAGAGTTGGGATCAGATGTGTGTTGATGTAGGAGGGTAGAGTTATTGCATATGTTTCTCGTCAGTTGAAGCCCCACGAGAAGAACTACCCTGTATATTATTTGGAGTTAGCAATTATAGTTCATGCTTTAAAGATTTGGAGGCACTACTTGTATGGAGTATCCTGTGAGGTATTCACCGATCATCGCAGTCTTCAGCATCTATTTAAGCAAAAGGATCTTAATTTGAGGCAGCGGAGGTGGCTAGAGTTACTCAAGGATTATGACATTACCATTTTGTATCACCAGGGGAAGGCCAATGTGGTGGCCGATGCTTTGAGACGGAAGGCGATTAACATGAGGAGTTTGGCGTACATCCTAGTTGAGGGGAGGCCCTTTGCAGTTGATGTTTAGGCTTTGGCCAATCAAATGGTGGGATTAGATATTTTAGAGCCTAGTCGGGTGTTGGCTTGCATGGTTTCTCGGTCTTCCTTGTATGACCGCATCAGAGAGCGCCAGTATGATGATCCACATTTGCTTGTCCTTAAGGACAAGGTTCAGCATGATGATGCCAGGGATGTGACCATTGATAGTGATGGCGTGTTGAGGATGCAGGGCCGGATTTGTGTGCCCAATGTGGATAGGCTTCGGGATTTGATATTGGAGGAGGCCCACAGCTCGCGGTATTCCATCCATCTAGGTGCCACAAAGATGTATTAGGATTTAGGGCAGCACTATTGGTGGAGGAGGATGAAGAAGGATATAGTGGGATTTGTAGCTCGGTGTCTCAACTGTCAGTAGGTTAAGTACGAGCATTAGAGGTCGGGCGGTGTACTTCAGCGGTAGATTATTCTCAAGTGGAAGTGGGAGAGGATTACTATGGATTTTCTGAGTCGTCTCCCTCGGACTTTGAATAAGTTCGATTCAATTTGGGTGATTGTGGATAGGCTGACCAAGTCCGTGCACTTCATTCCAGTATGTACTACTTATTCTTCAGAGCGACTGGCAGGGATATTTATCCGGGAGATTATCTGATTGCATGGGGTTCCAGTGTCTATTATCTCAGATAGGGGTACTCAGTTCACTTCTCAGTTCTGGAGGACATTTCAGCGAGAGTTGGGTACGCAGGTAGAGTTGAGCACAACATTCCATCCTCAGACGGACGGGCAGTCCAAGCGTACTATTCAGATATTGGAGGACATGTTGCGTGCCTGTGTTATTGATTTTGGGGGTTCTTGGGATGAGTGTTTGCCGCTTGCAGAGTTTGCCTGCAACAACAATTATCAGTCGAGCATTCAGATGGCTCCGTATGAGGCGTTGTATAGGAGGCAGTGTAGATCTCCTGTTGGATGGTTCGAGCCCGGAGAGGCTAGGTTATTGGCAACAGAGATGGTTCAGGATGCCTTAGAGAAGGTGAAGCTGATTCAGGAGAGGCTTCATACATCACAGTCGCGTCAGAAGAGTTATGTAGACCGGAAGGTTCGAGATGTCTCCTATATTGTAGGTGAGAAGGTCTTACTGAAGGTTTCACCCATGAAGGGTGTTATGCGATTTGGAAAGAAAGGGAAGCTAAGTCCGCGGTTCATTGGGCCTTTTGAGGTACTTAGGAGGATTGGGGAGGTGGCTTATGAGCTTGCTTTGCCACCCAGCTTGTCAAGCGTGCATCCGGAATTTCTTGTATCTATGCTCCGGAAGTATGTTGGGGACTTGTCTCATGTATTGGACTTCAGCACTATTTAGTTGGATGGTTATTTGACCTATGATGTGGAGCCAGTGGCTATTTTATGTCGTCAAGTTCGAAAGTTGAGATCAAAGGATATAGCCTCAGTAAAGGTGTAGTGGAGAGGTCGGCCCGTGGAAGAGGCTACTTAGGAGACAGAGCGGGAGATGCAGAGCAGATATCCTCACCTGTGTGAGGTTCCAGGTATGTTTCTTGACTCGCTCGAGGATGAGCGTTTGTTTTAGTTGGGGAGGATGTGACGACCCGGCCCATCGTCACGTGAGTTACCACCCCGTTTCCCCCATCTTATATTTCTCTATGCTTCATTATCGGTATTTGAGGTGGTCGAGTCGAATTGGATTGGTTTTAGATGGAAATGAGACACTTAGTCTCTTTAAGGAAGGCTTGTTTTGGAAAAGGCATCCAGATGTTGACTATTGAGTTAGAGGGCTCGGATGTGAATTCTGGAGATTCGGTTAGCTTTGGGGGATGATTTGTGACTTAGGAGTGCAATCGGAATTGATTTTGGAGGTCCGGTGTAGAATTAGGCTTGAATTGGCGAAGTTAGTATTTTGGCAAATTCCGGTTGGTAGGTGAGATTTTGATCCGGGGGTTGGAATTCTGAGAGTTTCAGTAGCTTCGTTAGGTGATTTAGGATGTGTGTGCAAAATTTTAGGTTATTCGGAGGTGTTTTGATTGCGTTTTTGATCGAATGCGTATTTTGGAAGTTTTTGAAGAACTTAGGCTTGAATCCGATGTAATTTGATGGTTTTGGTGTTATTTGTAGTGTTTTGATAATTGGGGCAAGTTTGAATGATGTTATGGGAGGTGTTGGTATCTTTGGTTGAAGTCCCGGGGGCCTCGGGGTGAGTTCGGATGGTTAAGCGAAGAGTTTTGAAAATTTCGTGTTGCTGAGCCTGCTGCAACTGGTGTTTTCGCTTCTGTGAAGCTTGGACCACAGAAGCGGTCTCGCTTGTGTGAAGGATCGACCGCAGAAGCGGCAAGGAGACCTGGGCGCTGATTCCGCAGAAGCGATTGGCTAACCACAGAAGCGGTATCGCTTATGCGATTGTGTAACCGCAGAAGCGGTTGGGCCTCGAGTTGGGACTTCCGCAGAAGCGGAAGAAAAGTCGCGGAAGCGGTCCCGCATAAGCAGAAACGGGACCACAAAGGCAGAAAAGAGCTTGGAAGAGAAGGTTTTAAAAGTATCATTTCATCCCCAAGCTAAGGGTTATTTCCTCCAAATTAGCGACCAAAATTGGTCTTTATATGTTTACTCTTTTTGTAGCGACCAACTTTGGTCGTTAATTTTAAATTTTATAATATTTTTAAATAATATTATGCCCTGAATCGAATTCCCAAGTCCCTTGCTTGAGAAAAGAAATTTTAAAGAAAATTGTTTGTTGCAAAATATAAGGACTTTTGGAAATGAAATGCTATGTGATCTTGATGGTATCGGGTCCGTATTTTAGTTTCGGAGCCCGGTACAGGTTTAATATAATATTTAAGTCCTATCTGTGAAATTTCATAAGAATCGGAGTTGATTTGACATGATTCGGACGTCCGAATGTGAAAATAGTAAATTTGAAGTGTTCTTGAGGAAATATTGATTTTGAGGTTAAATTCGTAGTTGTTGATGTTATTTAGATGATTACATCGCATGCACAACTCTGTATGGTATTTTTAGACTTTCGTGTATGTTTGGTTTGGAGCCCCAAGGGCTCGGGTGAGTTTTGGATAGGCTATAGAGTGATTAGAACTTAAGAAAACTCAGCTGTGCATTTGGTGTTTTCTACAGGCCTCTGATGTCGCAAATGCGAGAACAGGCTTCATGTAATGATCCGACTGGTCGTTTAGCCTTTTAGAACCCTGTTTCCCTAAATTAAACTTTTCATACTTGCTTTAGCTAATTTATAACTTGCGGGGACTGTTGGTTCGGGAGTTGGAAGAGTTCAGAGTGAAATATGTTTAATTGTTTCTTTAAGATTCTCTTAAAAGACCAAGTTTGACTTCGGTCAACTATTTGGGTAAACAGACCCGGATTCTGGTTTGATGATACCGGAGGGTTCGTGGGAAAATATGGGACTTGGGCGTACGTCCGAAATCGAATTCCGAGGTCCCTAGCCCGATTAATGAATTTTTCTTGGAAATTGTTAAATTTAAGTTTTAAAGAATTAAAGAAACCAAGAAATCATTGATTTCCTAGGTACCGGGCTCAAATTTTGATTCCAAAGTTTGGTACAGGTCCGAAATATCAGTTAAGACTTGCCCGTAAAATTTGGTGTCAATTCGAGTAGTTTAAAGCATTTTGGCCAGTTAGAAGAAAATTAAGAACTTGAGGATCAATAGTTTGATTCATTTGGTTTTAGGGGGTAATTTCAAGATCTAATGTTGCTTTGGGTGTTCCGGGTGTTCGAGTAGGTCCACCTCGTGATTTCAGACTTGTCGGTATGTTCAGGCGGGGCTTGGGAGCCCCGAGCGTCAAACGAGGGAGGTTCGAGCGAAGTAGGAAAATTGAGGAATAGCTGAAGGTTGTTGCTTCTGTCATAACTGCATCTGCGGTTCTAGGACCGCAGATGCGGTCAATCGATAGCAAAAGCGACCAAGGGCCAGGCCAAGGGAAACCGCAGAAGCGGCTCTAAAACTGCAGAAGCAGTTCTACAAAAGCGGTCCCCAGACCGCAGAAGCGGTACAACCGCCTTAGACCAACTCCGCAGAAGCGATCCAAGCATTTTGGGCCAGATCCGCAGAAGCGATCCTAAGTTCGCAGAAGCAGTTTTTGCAGAAACGGTCATTGTACCGCAAAAGCGGTCATTGCACTGCAGAAGTGGAAATCGCTGGGCAGTGATTTCATTTAATTCGAACTCAAAGTCCATTTATTTCATTTCTACACCACACTTAGGCGATTTGGGGGCTTCCAAAGAGAGGATTTCAACTTAGCTCTTCAAGTTAAGTTAATTCCATTCATTATTAGTTTGAATACATGTGTATTAAGTTGATTAAACACTAAAAATTAGGCAAAATTAAAGGGGTTAGAGCTAGACCTAGGGTTTAAGTAAAATCAATATTTAACCACAAAATTTATTATGAAATGAACTAGAATTTATATATTTTCAATCCTTAGGTAATAGAGAACAACTTTCTTCGAAAAATCTCGAATTCCGCGCATGTGGGCTCGGGGTTAGAATTTAGGAAACTTGTAAAAAAGGTTTGGAAATTAGTTAAATGGTTAGAATTCGACCTTGTAGGCCTTTATTGACTAGTTCTTGCTTTATTTAACTAGTTTGTGATCACTCGGCTCCGAATTGAGGGCTTGGTCTTGTTCTTGATATTGGAAGTGCACTTTGGAGCTAGGTGAGTCTCTTTTCTAACCTTGTAAGTGGGAATTATCCCCATAGGCATAACAATTGAATTATTTGTCATTGTATTCGGGGGCTACGTACGTACTAGGTGACGAGAGTCCGTGCGTAGCAACTAATATGCTAAGTCCGAGTAGTTTAGGACCCATAAGCATGTTTTACGTGATATTCTAGTACGTTCTAATTATCTTGGATTCGTATGAACTCTTGATTAAGAAGAATTAGATTAGAGGACGACCCTTATCCTGTTTGGTCCTTTAAAAGAGAATAATTGGCATTTCTGTTTATGGCCACCCTCATATATATGTATTGATTTTGTTGTTGCTTGTCAATGAGCTTATTTCTATTTGAACGCATTGCACGGGTGATTTGTGAGTGGGGTAATATATGCATCTATGGTTCGAGCCGTTCGACCCTCGGCAGTCCATAATTTACATTTATGTTGGATCAGACCGTACATTCCTTGGTAATTATATGCGCATGACCTTTTTGGCATTGTATTGTGGGTTTGACTTCATAATTGCTTAAATATATAAATGGACACTTATGATGAAAATCTAAAGGAAGAATTGTTTTTTATACTTGCTAATCCCTATGATCTGAGTTATTTTTGTTTATTATAAATCCTTCTCATTTTACATGACCTTAATAAGTATCGAGTCGACCTCTCGTCTCTACTTCTTCGAGATTAGACGGGATACTTACTGGGTATATATTGTTTATGTACTCAAACTACACTTCTATACTTAAATGTACAGGATCTGAGGTAGGTGGATCTGGTTATCATTTTGGTGCGCACCCGTGAGCGGACTTGGGACTTTTACGGTGAGCTGCTTTCCCTCCATGCCGACCCGCAGCCGAAGAAGTCTTTCCTTTGTATTTTTATTTTCTGTCTATCCGGATTCAGACAGTAGGACAGTATGATATTCTTTTGGGTGTATATTCTACTAGCTGCCCGTAGCTTGTGACACCAGGTTCTGGCACACACATTAGTAGACTTGTTTTTGGGTTGTATTATTATGTTACTTACATCCTCTATCCCTTTCGGCTTGAATCCAATGGGAGTATTTATTTCACTTAAATTTGATACTAATAACGTAAAAAGTTAGAAATGTTTTCCGCACTTGGCTTGCCCTACAATGGTGTTGGGCGCCTCCATGACCTATTATGGTATGGAAATGGGTCGTGACAACATGGTATCAGAGCACTAGGTTCACGTAGGTCTCATGAGTTATGGGCAAACCTGATAGAGTCTTGTTGATCGGTACGGAGACGTCTGTATTTATCTTTGAGGGGCTATAGGGTATTAGGAAATACTACTCTTTATCATTTCCTGTCGTGTAGTGCTTCGTGTACTAAATTTCCCTGTTCTATTCTCTCACAGATGGTGAGAACTCGCACTGCTGATGTTCCGGACCCAGGAGGAGCTGCTCCTCCTGTTGCTAGAGGCCGAGGTAGAGGCCAGGGGAGGGCACCGACCCGTGGTAGGGGACGAGAGTATCCCAGAGCCGTTTCAGTAGCACCACTAGATGATCCTGTAGGGGATCCTATTATTGAGAAGCAGGGTGAGGTGCCCGCACCTGAGCCTACCTCGACGGATTTCATGACAGCACCGGGATTTCAAGAGGTCATGGGCCACAAGCTACGGTTCATGGACACTATGTCTCAGGCTGGTTTATTTCTAGCAGACCAAGCTACTTCACAGGCAGGAGGGGGAGCCTAGACCCCTATTGCTCAGCCTCCAGGTTATGCAGCTGCAGTATATTAGACTCTGGGTGCACTACACACAGATGGGGCTCAGCCAGTTGCTGCAGTGGCACCCCAGCCCAGGCCAGCTGTGGATGGTGATCCACAGAAGTTATTGGACAGATGGACCAGGCTTCATCATTCGGTCTTTGGGGGTGAGCGTCATGAGGATGCCCAAGACTTCATTGACACGTGCATGGACAGACTGTACAACTTGCGGATATTGGAGTCGCATGTAGTTGACTTCACTATTTTTCAGCTCGAGGGCAGGGCCTGTAGATGGTGGCAGTCTTATGCACTTGGTAGGCCGGCAGGTTCTCCTCCCCTCACTTGGGGTCAGTTCACACGGCTATTGTTGGATCGGTACATCCCACCCTCTAAGAGGGAATAGCTGCGGTATCAGTTTGAGCATTTAGAGCAGGGTCAGATGTCAGTGACCGACTATGAGGTGAGGTTCTCTGAGTTATCTCACCATGCACTTATGATACTCCCCATAGAGGCAGAGAGATTACAGAGGTTTGTTGCGGGGTTACACCCCTCTATCTGATCTGGTATAGCCCGGGAGGTAGAGATGGGTACAGGGTATCAGCTAGTGATTGAGATTTCTTGCAGGATTGAGGGTTATCGTTTGAGGGGTAGAGAGCAGATGCAGCAGGATAAGAGGGCTTGCTTTTTAGGAGAGTTCAGAGGTGCCCCAGCTAGGGGTAGAGGTCACTTCGGGAGGGGTCAGCCCAGAAGGCCCTCACACTCAGCACCACCACCCCCTCCCTGAGGTGCCCTAATGAGGCCTTATTTTGAGTGCGATGCCGGAGGATTCTTACCGCCCACCAGCTACTCAGGGTTTCTCCGGAGGGTATTCTGGGTATCAGGATTCTTCTAGTGTTCCTTTCAGCGTCGTGCCAGAGAGTTCCTATCGTCCACCAGCTTTCTAGGGTTCTTTCGGTGGGTATTCGGGTCAGCAGACTCTGACTCCAAGGTAGTAGGCTATGGTGCCTAGAGCGTGCTACGAGTGTGGAGATCTGGATCACCTGAAGAGGACTTGACCCAGGCTTCAGGGTAAGGCAGTATAGTAGGGTCAGTAACACGTGATTCCAACACCAGCCGCCTAGCCACCTAGAGGTGGAGGGAAGGCTGGTAGGGGCCTTCCTAGAGGCGGAGGCCAGATAGGGAGAGGTCAGCCCGCTATTGCTCAGTCAAGTGGGGGCCAGCCAGCCGGTGCTCCAGCTAGGTTCTATGCTCTTCTAGCCAGGCCAGATACATTGGCCTCAGATGTAGTCATCACATGTATTATTTCCGTTGGTGGAAGGGATGCTTTGGTATTATTTGATCTAGGGTCTACTTATTCATATGTACCATCCATGTTCGCTCGCTTCCTGGTTATTTCTCCTGAGCCATTGGGTGTTCCTATTCATGTGTCCACTCCTATGGGTGATTCTATTGTTGTGGATTGGATCTACTGGTCCTGTATGGTCATTTTTTGTGGTTTTGAGACTAGAACAGATCTTCTGTTGCTGGATATGATCAATTTTGAGGTCATCCTGGGCATGGATTGGTTAACTCTATATCATGCCGTCCTTGATTGCCATGCCAAGACTGTTTCGCTAGCGATGCCAGGATTGCCGAGATTGGAGTGGAAGGGTTCCACAGTTGATATTCCTAGCAGGGTAATTTCCTTCCTGAAGGCTCAGCACATGGTCGGGAAAGGGTGTTTGGCTTACTTAGCTTATGTTTGAGACACCACTTTAGAGCCTTTGACGATTGATTCAGTGCTAGTAGTTCGAGAGTTCGCCGATGTTTTTCCTTCTGACCTTCCCGGCATGCCTCCGGATCGTGATATTGATTTCTGTATTGATTTGGCTCCAGGCACTCAGCCTATATCTATTCCACCATACCGCATGGCTCCTAAGGAGTTGAAGGAGCAGCTAGAGGAGTTTTTAGCAAGGGAGTTTGTCTGGCCCAATGTATCACCTTGGGGCGCACCAGTGCTATTTTTGAAGAAGAAAGATGGGACTAGGCGGATGTGCATTGATTACCGCCAGTTGAACAAGGTCACCATCAAGAACAAGTACTCGTTGCCTCGTATTGATGATTTGCTTGACCAGCTGCAGGGAGCTAGGGTGTTCTCTAAGATTGACCTGAGGTCAGGGTATCATCAGCTGAAGATTCGGGACTCAGATGTTTTGAAGACTGCATTCAGGACGAGATATGGCCACTATGAGTTTCTGATGATGTCCTTCGGCTTAACTAATGCCCCAGCGGCATTTATAGACTTGATGAACCGGGTATTCAGGCCTTATATTGATTTCTTTGTTATCGTCTTCATTGATGACATCTTGATATACTCACGTAGCCTAGGGGAGCACGAGCAGCATTTGAGAGTAGTGCTTCAGACCTTGTGAGAATAGAAGCTCTATACTAAGTTCTCCAAGTGTGAGTTCTAGCTAGAGTCAGTGGCATTCTTGGGGCATGTTGTGTCAGGAGAGGGTATTAAGGTAGATCCCAAGAAGATCGAGGCAGTTCAGAGTTAGCCATGTCCTACTTCAGTGACCGAGATTAGGAGTTTCCTGGGGTAGCAGGCTATTACCGGTAATTTGTGCAGGGATTTTCATCTATTGCATCCCCCTTGACTATATTGACCCAGAAGGGTGCTCCATTCCATTGGCCCGATGATTTTGAGGAGATCTTTTAGAAGCTCAAGACCGCTTTGACTATGGCACCAGTTCTCATATTGCCTTCCGGTTCAGGGATGTATATGGTATATTGTGACGCTTCACTCGTGAGATTGGGATGTGTATTAATACAGGAGGGACGAGTTACTGCATATGCCTCACGTCAGTTGAAGGTTCACGAGAATAATTACCCTATGCACGATTTGGAATTGGTAGCGATTACTCATGGTCTTAACATGTGGAGGCATTATTTGTATGGGGTTCCATGTGAGGTTTTTACCGAGCATCGCAGTTTGTAGCATTTGTTCAAGTAGAGGGATCTTAATTTGAGGCAGTGCAAGTGGCTTGAGTTACTAAAGGATTACGATGTTACCATTCTTTATCATCCGGGTAAGGCAAATGTGGTCACGGATGCCTTGAGAAAAAATGCGGAGAGTATGGGTAGTTTGGCATTCATACCAGTAGAGGAGAGGCCACTAGCTTTGGATATTCAGTCCTTGTCTAACAGACTTGTGAGGTTGGATATTTTACAGGCCAGCCGAGTTCTAGCATATGTGGTTGCTCAGTCTTCGTTATTAGGGGAAATCAAGGCTCGGCAGTTTGATGATCCACATTTGGCGGCTCTTAGAGAGACGGTACTTCAGGGAGGTGCCCAGGAGGTTTCTATTGGCGAAGATGGTGTTTAGCGACTCCGGGGTCGTCTATGTGTTCCTAATATTGATGGTCTGAGGAGGAGGATTCTAGAGGAGGTACACAGTTCACGGTATTCTATCCACCCAGGGGTTACGAAGTTGTATCGAGACTTGAGGCAGCATTTCTAGTGGCGGGGGATGAAGAAAGACATAGTGAAGTATGTGACAAAAGTGTTTGAATTACTAGCAGGTCAAGTATGAATATCAAAAGCCCGATGGACTACTTCAGCGAATGCCCATTCTGGTGTGGAAGTGGGAGTGCATCACCATGGATTTCGTAGTAGGGTTGCCGCAGACCTTACGGAAGGTTGATTCAGTATGGGTCATTATGGATAGGTTGACCAAGTTAACCCATCTCATTCCTGTGGCGACTACCTATACAGCGGAGAGGTATGCTCAAATTTATATTTGGAGATAGTTTGATTGCATGGTATGTGAATTTCCATCATATCAGACAGAGGACCTCAGTTCATTTCCCATTTCTAGAGAGCCGGTCAGAGTGAGTTGGGGACTCGTATAGAGCTTAGCACAGCATTCCATCCTCGAACTAACGGGCAATCAGATCAAACAGTTCATATCTTGGAGGATATGCTTAGAGCATGTATGATTGACTTTGGAGCGCAGTGGGATCAGTTCTTTCCCTTAGCAGAGTTTGCGTACAACAACAGCTACCAGTCCAGCATAGAGATGACCCTGTACAAGGCTTTATATGGTCGACGTTGTCGTTGTCCTATTGAGTGGTTTGAGCCTGGAGAGGCTAAGTTACCAGGCACAGATTTGGTACACGACGGCTTAGATAAGGTAAAGTTGATTCAGGAGAGGCTTCGCACAGCTCAGTCTAGACAAAGGAGCTACGCGGATCAGAAGGCGCGGGATGTATCATCTATGGTTGGCGAGAAAGTTCTCTTGAATGTCTCACCCATGAAGGGCATTATGAGGTTCGGGAAGAAGAGCAAGTTGAGCCCAAGGTTTATTGGCCCCTTTGAGGTGTTGAGACGAGTTGGGGAGGTTGCATACGAGATCGCCTTACCCCCCAGTTTATCAGAAGTTCATCCAATTTTTCATGTTTCGATGCTTCAGAAGTATCATGCCGACCTATCCCACGTGTTGGACTTCAGTACCATTCAGTTAGATAAGAGTTTGGGCTATGAGGAGGAGCCAGTTGCTATTATTGATAGGCAGGATCTCCAGTTGAGGTCCAAGAGGAATTCTGCGGTGAGAGTTAAGTAGAGGGGCCAACCGGCCGAGGAGGTGACCTGGGAGTCTGAGGAGAACATGCGGAGCAGATATCCTCACTTATTCAGCAGTCCAGGTACTTTTCTATGTCCGTACGAGGATGAATGTTTATTTAAGAGGTGGATAATGTAATGACCCGACTGATCGTTTAGCCTTTTAGAACTCTGTTCCCCTAAATTAAACCTTCTGTACTTGCTTTAGCTAATTTACGACTTGCGGGGAAGGTTGTTTCGGGATTTGGAAGAGTTCTGAGTGAAATATGTCTAATTGTTTCTTTAAGATACTCTTAAAAGACCAAGTTTCACTTTGGTCAACATTTTTGGAAGAAGAGACCCGGATTCATAATTTGACGATCCCGGAGAGTCGTGGAAAAATATGGGACATGGGCGTATGCCCGGGATCAAATTCCGAGGTCCCTAGCCAGAGTAATGAATTTTTCTTAGAAATTGTTAAATTGAAGTTTTAAAGAATTAAAGAAACCAAGAAATCATTGATTTCCAAGGTACCGGGCTCGAATTATGGTTCCGAAGCATGGTACAGGTCCAAAATATCAGTTAACACTTGCCCGTAAAATTTGGTGTCAATTCGATTAGTTTAAGTGCGTTTTGGCCCGTTAGAAGAAAATTAAGAACTTGAGGTTCAATAGTTTGATTCATTTTGTTTTAGGGGTTAATTTAAAGATTTAGCGGTTCTTTATGTGTTCCGAGGGTTCGAGTAGGTCTGTCTTGTTATTTCAGACTTGTCGGTATGTTCGGGTGGGGCTCGGGAGCCCCGAGTGTCAAACGAGCGAGGTTCGAGCGAAGTAGGAAAATTGAGGAATAGCTAAAGGTTGTTGCTTCTGTCATAACCGCATCTGCGGTTCTAGGACCACAGAAGCGAGACCACAGATGCGTTCAATCGATCGCAAAAGCGACCAAGGGCCAGGCCAAGGGAAACCGCAGAAGCGATTCCGCAAAAGCGGTCCCCAGACCGCAGAAGCGGTCCAGCCACATTAGACCAGCTTCGCAAAAGTGGCTTGTAAACCGCAGAAGCGGGACCCGGATCGCAGAAGCGGTCCAAGCATTTTGGGCCAGATCCGCAGAAGTGATCCTAAGTCCGCAGAAGCGGTTTTCGCAGAAACGATCATTGCACTGCAGAAGCGGAAATCGCTGGGCAGTGAGTTCAAAGGCCATTTATTTCATTTCTACACCACACTTGGGCGATTTGGGGGATTCCAAAGAGAGGATTTCAACTTAGCACTTCAAAGTAAATTAATTCCATTCATTATTAGTTTGAATATATATGTGTATTAAGTTGATTAAACACTAAAAATTAGGAGAAATTAAAGGGGTTAGAGCTAGACCTATGGTTTAAGTAAAGTCAAGATTTAACCACGAAATTTGTTATGAAATGAACTAGAATTTATATATTTTCGATCCTTAAGCAATAGAGAACAACTTTCTTCGAAAAATCTCGGACTCCGGGCACGTGGTCCCGGTGTCAAAATTTAGGAAACTTGTAAAAAAGGTTTGGAAATTAGTTAAATAGTTAGAATTCGACCTTGTAAGACTTTATTGACTAGTTCTTGCATTATTTAACTAATTTGTGATTATTCGGCTGCGAATTGAGGGCTTGGGCTTGTTCTTGATATTGGAAGTGCACTTTCAAGCGAGGTTAGTCTCTTTTCTAACCTTGTAAGAGGGAATTGTCCCCATAGACATAACAATTGAATTATTTGTCATTCTATTCGGGGGCTATGTATGTACTAGGTGACGAGAGTCCGTGCGTAGCAAGTAATATGCTAAGTCCGGGTATTTTAGGACCCATAATCATGCTTCACGTGATATTCTAGTACAGTCTAATTATCTTGGATTCATATGAACTCTTGATTAAAAAGAATGAGATTAGAGGACGACCCTTATCCTGTTTGGTCCTTTAAAAGAGAATAATTTGCATTTCTATGTATGGCCACCCTCATATATATATATATATATATATATATATATATATATATATATATATATATATATATATATATATATTGATTTTGTTGTTGCTTGTCAATGAGCTTATTTCTGTTTGACCGCGTCAAAAGGGTGATTCGCGAGCGGGGTAATAGATGCATCTATGGTTCGAGCCATTCGACCCTCAGTAGTGCACAATTTACATTTATGTTGGATCAGGTCGTACGTTCCTCGGTTATTATATGCGCATGACTTTTTTTGGCATTCTATTGTGGGTTAGACTTCATAATTTCTTAAATATATAAATGGACACTCATGATGAAAATCTAAAGGAAGAATTGTTGTTTATACTTGCTAATCCCTATGATCTGAGTAATTTCTGCTTATTATAAATCCTCCACATTTTACATGGCCTTAGTAAGTATCGAGTCGACCTTTGGTCTGTACTTCTTCGATATTAGACGGGATACTTACTAGGTACATATTGTGTATGTACTCATACTACACTTCTGTACTTAAATGTACAGGATCTGAGGCAGGTGGATCTGGTTATAATTCTGGTGCACACCCGTGAGCGGACTTGGGACTTCTACGGTGTGCAGCTTTCCTTCCATGCCGACCCACAGCCGAAGAAGTCTTTCCTTTGTATTTTTATTTTCTGTCTATCCGGATTCAGACAGTAGGACAATATGATATTCTTTTGGGTGTATATTCTACTAGTTGCCCGTAGCTTGTGACACCAGGTTCTGGCACACACATCAGTAGACTTGTTTTTGGGTTGTATTATTATGCTAATTACATCCTCTATCCCTTTCGGCTTGAATCCAATGAGATTATTTATTTCACTTAAATTTGATAATAATAACGTAAAAAGTTAGAAATGTTTTCCGCACTTGGCTTGCCCGACAATGGTGTTGGGCGCCTTCATGACTTATTATGGTATGGAAATGGGTCGTGATACTTCATAAATGCAAAGTCTGTCGGCCTGGTAGATACGACAATATTGTCGCAAATGCGAAGAAGGCATGTGAAGGCCAACCTCGCAAGTGCGAAACTTAGGCCGGAATTGCGAAGGCCCAGAAGTCGCAAATGTGACATATGTGTCACAAATGCAAAGGCAACAGTAAATTCAAAGGGTTCGCAATTGCGAACCCCTGATCGCAATTGCGATAACTACAGCCTGTTAAGTAAGATTTTAAACGGGATTTTCACTTCATTATTCAAAATTACAAAACCTAAACTCCAAAAGGCGATTTTCCTAGAGCAAGTTATTCCCAAATCATAGGTAAAGGAATCTTAACTCTTTTTCTTCAATCTATTTCATCTTTTTACATGATTTTACTTCAAATCTAAGGGTTTTCATGGGAAATTGGGTGTCCTGGGGTAGAAATTAAGATTTTTGAATTTGGGGGATTTGGACCTCAATTTGAGGTCCGATTTCAAAACCAATTGCATATTTAAGTTCGTGGGTTAATTGGTAATCAAGTTTTGGATCGAACTTCGAGTTTTAACTAAACGGTCCCCGAGTCGGTTTTTGACTTTTTGGGAAAACATTGGAAAATCTATATTCCTGCACTAGAATTGGTTTATTTAGCATTTATTGATGTTATTAAGCAAATTATAACAAAATACAAGCAAATTGAAAGAGGAACCGAGATGTAAAGCGGTAATTGAGGCTTGATTTTGTCTGTGGAATTGAAGTAAGTGTTTGGCCTGACCTTAGCTTGAGAGAATATGTGTTGTGGTCATATTTGCTACGTGTTAGTATTCAGTACGACGTATAGGTGTGGTAACAAGTATCTATACGTTGGTGTCAAAATGCAAGTGAGTCTTATACTGTGACTGTTGTGACTCTTATTGTGTACTATTTATGATTAAATTGATGATTACCCATGTTGAACTAGACTTATGATATTTTTTTGGTAATTGACCATTGTTGAGCATTGACTCAAGCGAGACTTATTTTGTGGAGTTAACTGTTGAAATGAGATTGGTATATTTGATTCCCTTGCCGAAATGTTATTGTTTCTATTTTTGTTTCACTTGTCGGGGCGTATTTTTTCTATTTTTAGGGTGATAAAGGGTGTAAAGCACGAAGTATGATGACGTGCATTATATTTTGAATGAGTGTTAATGCACTAAGGGTGATGCTGTGCCGATATTGTGAGTGTTAATGCACGAAGGGTGATGTTGTGTCGTTATTGTGAGAGTTAATGCACGAAGGGTGACGTCGTACCGTTTCTGTTATTTCTGATGGTGAGAGCGAGAGTAAAAGCACAAAGGTTGATGTCGTGCACATGTTACTGTTTCATTATTCCTGCTAATACAAATATTGTGTTCGTTATGCTTCTTTATTGAATTAGTGTTAGAATTTGATATCCCCTGCAACATGTTCCCCTTCGCATCTTTATCTATTATTTCCTGTTATTATTATTTCATTCATATATGATTTAACTTCATAGGTTTATATGGTTGTCGTGTCCTAGCCTTATCACTACTTCGCCGAGGTTAGGCTCGACAATTACCAATACATGGGGTTTGTTATAATGATATTCCACTCTTCACTTTTGTGCAGATTTTGGTGTCGCACCTTATGAGTAGCTTGAGGTAGCTGCCTTCAGTCTGGGGGGTCCAAGGTAGATATGCTGGAGTTCGTAGAGCCTAAAGTCCCCTTTTCCCTGCTTTAGTTTTCTGTTGTCTCTTCTATTTCGAGAACAGTTGTACTTTTTTCAGACTTATAGTTATAGCAAATCTTTTCTCTTTCATGGATTCTGACACCAGATTTATGGGGTAGTTATGTACTTGAGTTGTGGAACTGTTATATCATTTCCGCATTCCTTAATTATCTTGTTTTAACTAATATCTTTTTCGGTTTGAAATAATAATAATAAAGGTAAAACAGTAATTGTCCGCTTTCCTAGCTTTCATAAGTAGGCGCCATTATGGTCCCCAAAGGTGGAAAAAATTCGGGTCTTGACAAGTTGGTATCAGAGCTCTAGGTTGCCTAGGTCTCAACAAGCTAGGTAGAGTCTGAGGGATTGGTACAGAGATGTCTGTGCTTATCCCCATAGGGTAAAGAGTTTGGGAAAATTTCACATCTATTCCTTTCTGTCGTGCGACTTGATTTCTCAATGCTAATTGAATTTCCACTCTGTCTTTTGCAGATGGCGAGTACATGTACCGCTTCATCAATTTACCAGAAGCCTGAGCCCCTAGTGGCAGCTCCTACGAGGGGCAAAGGCCGAGGCCGTTTTCACAACCCAAAATTTAACCATGTCGTGATGGCGCATATCGTATTACAAGGCAAGCCTATTTCCCAAAATATTACTTCTAAATCAATTATAAGAATTTAATAAAAAAAATCAACATTTGAATTTCTCATAAACTAAATCAACTGTAAATATAATTAATACAAAACACGGAATGAGTCCCAAATATTGGGGTGTCACTAAGTCTTGAGTGTCTAACAATATGAACTAAGATATATAAACAATCTAACTATATAAAAGTATAAATGACAAGAGGAGTAGCAAGGTCCTACAGACACTAGCAACTACCTTGGAATCTCCACAGATAGTCGGCCTTAACTCAATCGCCGCACTTTAACTCGCCTTGATATGCACATAAAGTGCAGGGTGTAGTATGAGTACAACCACCTCACTAGTAACAAAAATAACTAAGGAACTGAGCAGTAGTGATGAGCTACGTAAACAGTCCAATTATTTATTTTCATAATTTACAATAAACATGAATAAATAGGTAAATTCCATAAAACCAACAAATACCACAAAGAAGTTAAAAGGTAAATGCAGCAACAACAAAAATAATTGCAACCTCACAGCAATGTCACTCCATCACTCAGCACTCGAATTCAACACTCAAAACTGAACACTCAACACTCCATACACTCAACAATCTCCGCTCACTAGGGGTGTGTACAGACTCCGGAGGGGCTCCCAAAGCCAAAGTGCTAAACACGGAAAACTCATGTGCTACCATATCAATACCTGGATCCGCATGATCAACTCACGTGCTACGCGGACAACTCACACGCTATGGTATAAATACCCGGAACCGCATGGTCAACTCACGTGCTACGCGGACAACTCATGCGCTATGGTATTAATATCCTCACAACTCATGGATTTATTTGATCATGCGAATAAATCTGTAGGATATTTTTGAGGTTGTGTGCATATTTTGTTTGGAGCCCCGAGGGCTCGGGTGAGTTTTGGATATGTGTCGGATTTCATTTTTGAACTTTGGAAAATCTGGTATGAACAGACATGCAGGTTTCGCATTTACGAAGCCCGGTTCGCAAATGCGAAGGCTGGATCGCAAATACGAAACCAGCCTAGTCCTCCCTTGGCTCGCAAATGCGAAGCATTTCTTCGCAAATACGAAGGTTGAGCTTTCGCAAATGCGATAAAATTATCGCAAATGCGAAGTCCTTCAATTGGGTCTGAGTTCGCAAATGCTAACAAAATTTTGCATTTTCCATCATTGGTCGGGGTTCGCAATTCCCATATCTGCAGCCTGCATTTTCCATACTTAGTCGAATTTTGAACCATTTTTCACCCCATTTCTCCTTAGGCGATTTTCCAAGAACAAGACTTCTTCCAAATCATTTGTAAGTCGATTTTTACTCATTTCCTTCAATCATTAACATCATTTAACATGTTTTCAACTTAAAATCAAGGATTTTCATGGGTGAAATTGGGGGTTTTGGGTAAAACCTAGGTTTTTTGAAAATTGGGGAGTTGGACCTCAATTTGAGGTCTGATTTCAAAACAAATCATATATTTGGGTTCGTGGGGGAATGGGTAACTAGGTTTTGGTCTGAACCTCGGGTTTTGACCACGTGGGCCCAGAGGCGATTTTTGAATTTTTGGGAAAAACTTTGGGAAATTCATTTCTATGCATTCAAATTTATTCATTTAGTATTTATTAAAGTAATTAAGTGACTTGTGACTAGATTCGAGCGGATTGGAGGTGGAATCACGGGGTAAATCTATAGTTGAGGTTTGAGTGGAATTTAAGGCATCGAGGTAAGTGTTTGGTTTAACCCTAGCTTGAGGGAATAGGAGTTGAGCCTTACTTGCTATGTGGTAATTTGTCGAGTACGATGTATAGGCATAGTGTCGAGTATCTATACATTGGTGTCTTGCATGACCGTGAGTCCTTATGTTGTGAATATTTTGGTTCTTGTTATAACTTCCATGCTTAATTGATGACCCCTATATGTTGTAAAGAGTATGTGCAAGAAACTGTGATATTAAACTTCGTGGAGCATTGGCTCGAGTTGAAATACAAATTGTGAAAGTATATGAGATAAGTAAATCTTTGAAGCATTGGCTCAAGTGATAATGTGAATTATGAGATGAAAGTGAAAGAAAAGAATGAGTTATTAAATTGCTCCCTTGCCGGGATGTTGAGATTGTTGATGTTATGCCCTTGCCGGGACTAATTGTTTAATTGTGTACCCTTGCCGGGATTTCTATTATAAAATGCTAATTCCCTTGCCCCTTGTTTGTTATTGTTGTTTGGGCGAGGAAGAGTGTTAAAGCACGAATGGTGAAGCCGTGCATTATTTTTTATTGTAAGGAAAGAGTGTAAAGCACGAAGGGTGATGTCGTGCATTGTTTGTCTATTATGAGAAAAGAGTGTTAAAGAACGAACGGTGATATCGTGCCGCACGATGTATAATTCTGTGCTGATTCTATTGATTATATGTGAGGAACGAGAGTAAAAGTGCGAAGGGTGATGTCGTGCATATGTTATTGCTTGGTGAGTATGAGAGTAAAAGCACGAAGGGTGATGTCGTGCACTTGTTGAATTCTGTTTTCATTACTTATGATTGAGTTGAGTTATTTCCTTCGTTACTGGATGACTCTTATATGGAAATTATTGTTTTTCCCCACAGCATGCTCCCCCTCCCATATTGTTTACTTGTCTTTCTTTGTATTTCGATTCCGCTGTATATATATATATATATATGAGATTGCACAGGTTTATGTGGTAGTATGTTATAGACTCATCACTATTTCACCGGGGTTAGGCTAGACATTTGCCATCACATGGGGTCAGTTGTGATGATGCTACACTCTGTGCTATTTTGCACAAATCCAGGTTTCGGACAGCAGCATCCGTAGCAGTAGTGTGGGAGCAGGCCTTTAGTCCAGCGAGACATGAGGTAGCCTTGCAGGTGTTCGCAGGACCGGCGTCTCCTCTATCCTTTATTTTGTCTGTTGCCTCATTGTATTCGAGACAAATATCTTATGTTCTCTTTCAGATGTTTGTATTTAGTATTCTTAGCAGTTTGTGAGCATCGTGACACCAGTCTTGGGTAGAGGTTTTGTTGAATTTTCCGCATTTCTATTCAGTTTTCTATAAGATTAAGACTTCTGCTTATTATCTAATTTCGTTGCTTTTGTGTTATTTCCGATAAATGTTAAAAAGGGAATATGTTATTAATGAAAGAGTAATTAAATTTGGCTTGCCTAGCTTTCATTAGTAAGCGCAATTACGACTCCCGAGGTTGGGAAATTCAGGTCGTGACACACGTGCTACACGGACAACTCACACGTTATGGTATAAATACTTGGACCCGCATGGTCATCTCACGTGCTACGCGGACAACTCACATGTTATGGTATCAATATCCTCACAACCAGGCCTCTGGCCTCACTCGATCATGTACCTCAATAGCCTCACCATCATCAACAAATAAGGGAACACAACCCATATCAAGTATCACAGAGTATTAGCAAATAATAGAGACTGAGGTAAACATGTACAATAATTTCTATGACTGAGTAAAAATAATGTGAGCATGAATAAATCCTAAGCATCATCTCTAACATGAAGACAAACAAGTTCAATAACAAGTGAACACATAACCACAGATTACAGTCATTAGGCTTCAGAGCCTCACGGGACAGACCATGTCCCAATCCCTCACGACGCACACCCACACACCCATCACCTAGCTTGTGTATCACCACCAAACAATCACATGATATCAATTTCTCCTGGTTTATACCCTCAAAGCTAGAGTTAAAACTGTTACTTACCTTAACAGCGTAAAATCTTACTCTGGGATGCCCTCGTCTCTGGAATCGGTCTCCAAAATCTCCGATTCTAATCATAATCATATTAATACCATCAATATGTGCTAAAGAATCAAATTCCACAATAAAAACTACAAAATATGCCCAAAATCTGAAATCAGCCAAAACCCCGGTCCCCGGGCCCTTATCTCGGAATCAGTGAAAATGGCAGAATAATAATACTCGTCCTCTCCCGAGTCTAACAATATAAAATTCGTAAAAATCAGACTCCGTTTGATCCATTAAATCCTCACTTAAAACTCTCCAAAACTCAAACCCTAACTCCATCAATTTCACTTTGAAATCATCAATCAAATCCCAAAAATGATAATGGATTCATGAAATATAACAAAAGCCAAGTAGGGAACACTTAGCCCAATTCATATGGTGAAAATTGCCTCCAAAATCGCCCAAATCTGAGCTCCCTAACTCAAAATATGACTGAATGAACAAACCCTACTTTTATTTTTTTTTTGCCAGCTATTCTACCTCATTTCTTGTGCCAAACAATCCCGAAACTCGTATTTTATGCCTCCAATAAATTACTTGTGAAATTCTACTCAAGTTAGGTTGTTGAATCACTCTATTTGACTTTATAATGAATGAGATATGTAGGTTTTAATATTTACAAATAGTGAAGATTTTTAAATACGCCATCAGTGACAATTTCGTAATTAGTCTGAAAAAAATCTAGCAACCTAATTTTTAGTAAACTGACCATAAAATCCTCATACGATGTCCAAATTCGATGATCTTTTTGCTACGGATCCTTAATTACGATACAGATCTAATGCTTCATTCAAAAAAGAAATCGGAGCTCATTTGTTCAATATGATATCATTTATGCTTGAAGAAACAACGTCGAAACATAAGAAAGACAAGCGCAACACAACCAAAACCTATCCGAAAATCTACCGAGGCCCTTAGGACCTCAATTAATAATTACAACAAATAATATATCACTTCCTGAACTTAGTCGAACCTTCGAAACACCCAAAACAACACCAAAACCAAATCAACCTCGAATTCAAGCCTAAGAACTTTTAAACCTCCTACTTTAGCCAATTCAAGCCTAATTCTACCACGGACCTCCAAATTACATTCTGGATAAACTCCTAAGTCTAAAATCACCCAACGTAGCTAATCGAATCATAAAAATCCAAATCCAAAATCGTTTACTCATAAGTCAAATTCCAGTTGACTTTTCTAACTTAGCTTTCTTCCTAAGAGAACAAGTGATCATTTCACTCCAAAACTACTCCAAAACCAAACCTACCAACTCGATACAACTCAATACAGCTGAACAACGCATAAATAAATAGAAATAGGAGAAACGGGGCTATAAATCTCAGAACGACTGACCGAGTCACTACAGCCGTGCTAGAGGCCGAGGCAGAGGCATGACTCAGCCTAAAGCTCGAGTAGCAGCACCAGCGATGGAGCCGGAGCCTCAGGTAGAGTTTACGTATGATGTTCCAGCCCAGAAAATTTCAGCAGGGCCAGCTCGGGTCCTAGAGGGGTTCATCGCCACCCTGGAACTCCAGGATGCTCTAGTCCGTCTAGTGGGCCTTATGGTGTGTCACTCAGGCAGGTGTATTCCCTGTAGCACCAGCTATCTCTCAAGCTAGAGGAGGAGCCCAACTCCTGTTACTCGCACTTCGGAGCAGATGGCTCCCTAATTTCAGATTCCAATTGGGGTAGTTCCGCCGGGTGTTTTGGCACAGAACAGTGATGGGTTAGTTATGTCTGTTGATTCCTTATGGAGGCTAGACATGTTCACCAAGCTTTTTACTACTACCTGTGATAGTACATCTTTATAGGATCCCCAAGATTATTCAGATAGTTGTCACGAGGTTCTGCAAAATTTGGGGTTAGTAAAGACCAATGGGGTCGACTTTGTTTCTTTTCATCTATCAGGTTTCACCAAAAAATGGAGAGATTATTGTTTGGCTAGACCATCTATGTCACCGACTCTGACGTAGGATCAGTTATCTCAACTATTTTTGGAGAAGTTTCTCCCTATCATCCCGGAGAGAGGATTATCGGAGGTTGTTTGAGTGCCTCATGCGGGGTTCTATGACTGTCACCCAGTATGAGACTAGGTTTTTTGAATTGGCTCATCATTCTCTTCTTATACTCCCCACGAAGAGAGATAAAGAGAGAGTGGGGAGGTTTATTGAGGGACTTGCTTAGCCTATTCGATTGCAGATGGCTAATAAGACAGGGCGCGAGATTTCTTTACAGGATGCATCCAATGTGGCCAGGCGGATTAAGATGGTTCTAGATTAGCGGAGTGGTCAAGGGTCTGACAAGAGGCCCCATCATTCTGATAGGTTTTGTGGTGCCTCATCTGGAGGCAGGGATTCTTTCAGTAGGGGCAATCCTCCCATGCCATTTCAGTCGGCACTACAGGCTTTTTATGGGGCTCCAGGTGGTCGTAGTTGTCATATGCAGCATTCAGATCAGCTACATTATAGTGCATCACCAGCTCCAATCAGTGTGCCTCCACTCCAGAGTTTTCAAGGTGGCCAATCAGGCCTTTAGGGTCAGTTCCAGGGTCAGCAGTCCCAGCAGTCGAGGACTTATTATACTTTTGGAAATTTGAGGCACATTGCTAGATTTTGCCTTTGAACGTCGAGCAGTTCTCAGCATCAGGGTTCTCGTGCTATGGTTCAGGCACCAAGTGTTCCACTACCTGCTCAGCCAGCTTGGGGCAGGGTTTAGGCATCTATAGGTGGAGGTAAAGGTGTTAGAGGTGGAGGTCAAGCCGCTAGAGGTAGAGGCCAACCAGCAGGAGGCCGTCCCAGGGACGTAGTTCAGAGTGGTGGGGCCCAACCCCGATGTTATGCTTTTCTATCCAAGCCTGAGGCTGAGTCCTCCGATACTGTTATCACAGGTACTATTTCAGTTTGTAGTAGAGATGCTTCAGTTCTGTTTGATCCCGAGTCTACGTACTCCTATGTGTCTACTTATTTTGCTTCATATTTGGTTGCACCTCGTGATTCTTTGATTGCTTCTGTATATGTGTCCGCACTGGTAGGTGATTTTATTATTGTATATCGTGTCTATCGTTTGTGCATGGTTGTTATTGGGAGTCTTAAGACTAGTGTAGACCTTCCACTCCTAGATATGGTTGTTTTCGATGTTATTTTAGGGATGTATTGGTTGTCACCTTATCACGCTATATTAGACTATCATGCCAAGATTGTGACCTAAGTATGTTTGCCTAGATTAGAGGGGAGATGGAATCATGGTCTTTCTATCAGTAGGGTTATTTCTTATATAAAGGATTAGCGTACGATCAAGAAGGAGTGTTTGGCTTACTTGGCATATGTTCATGATTCTAGTGCTGAGGATCCTTCTATAGATTTCACGCCAGTTGTTTGGGAGTTTCCAGAAGTATTTCCTGTAGACCTGCCGGGGATGCCACCCAACAGGGATATCGACTTATGTATTAATTTTTCTCCGAGCACCCAGCCCATTTCTATTTTGCCATATCATATAGCCTCGCCCGAGTTGAAAGTATTGAAGGAGTAGCTACAAAACTTACTTGATAAGGACTTTATTAGACGTAGTGTCTCGTCCTGGGGTGCGCCGGTGTTGTTTGTTAAGAAGAAGGATAGGTCGATGAGGATGTGTATAGATTAGCGGTAGCTTAACAAGGTCACCATCAAGAATAAGTATCTATTTCCAAGGATTGATGACTTGTTTGATCAACTTCAGGGTACCAAGATTCATTTGAGATCTGGATACCATCAGTTGGGGATTAGAGCATCTGATGTCCTTAGGACAGTTTTTCGCACTTGATACAGGCATTATGAGTTTCTAATAATGTAATTTGTATTGACAAATTCCCCAGCAACATTCATGGATTTGATGAACCAAGTGTTCAGGTCGTATTTGGATTCCTTCATTGATGATATTTTGATCTACTCCCGCAGCCGAGAGGAGCATGAGGAGCATGTTCGAGTCATTCTTCCAACTTTGAGAGACAGTCAGTTGTATGTTAAGTTTTTAAAGTTTGAGTTTTAGTTGAGTTTAGTTGCCTTCTTGTGTCACGTTGTATCAGTAGAGTGTACTCTTGAGGATTTGAAGAAGATAGAGGTAGAAAAGGACTGGACTTGACCCACATCAGCTACAGAGATCCGGAGTTTCTTGGGTTTGCCGGGTTATTACCATCGGTTTTTGTAGGGGTTTTCATGTATAGCAGCCCCGATGACCAGGTTGACCCATAAGGGTGCCCAGTTCAGGTGGTCGGACAAATGTGAGGCGGGCTTTCAGAAGCTCAAGACAACTTTGACTACGGTGTTGGTGTTGGTTTTGCCCACAGGTTCAGGGCCATATACAGTATATTGTGATGCATCTCATATTGGACTTGGTGTGGTGTTGATGCAGAAGGGCAAGGTTATTGCATATGCTTCGCGATATTTGACGATTCACGAAAAGAATTATCCAGTTCATGATTTGGAGCTACCAGCCATTGTTCACACAGTGAAGATTTAGAGGCATTATTTATATGGCGTGTCATGTGAGGTGTTCACAGATCACAAGAGTCTACAGTATTTGGTCAAGTAGAAGGAGCTAAATTTGAGGCATAGAAGATGGTTGCAGCTATCGAAAGAATATGATATCACCATCTTGTATCATCCAGGGAAGGCCAATGTGGTGGTCGATGCTTTGAGTAGGAAGTCGGCTAGTAAGGGTAGTCTTGCATATATTCCAATCGGTGAGAGACTGCTTGCTTTGGATGTCCAGGGTTTAGCCAATCAATTCGTAAGGTTGGATGTTTCTGAGCCTAGTACTGTTTTAACTTGTACAGTCACTCGGTCTTCATTATTTAAGTGTATCAGGGATCGACAGTATAATGATCCTTACTTGCTAGTCCTTAGGGGGACAGTGCGGTACAATGGTGCCAAGTAGGTTATAGTTTGAGATATGGAGTTTTGACGATGCAAGGTCGAGTTTGTGTGCCTAATATGGATGGACTTCGTGAGTTGACTCTAGAGGAGGCCCATAGTTCCCTGTATTCTATTCATCCGAGCGCCGCTAAGGTGTATCAGGATTTGCAACAGCATTATTGGAGTAGGAGAATGAAGAAGGATATTGTTACATATACAGCTCGGTGTTTGAATTGTCACCAAGTAAAGTACGAGATGCAGAGACCTGCTGGTTTGCTTCAAAGGATTGAGATTCCAGAGTGGAAGTAGGAGTGTATCACTATGGATTTCGTTGTTGGACTCCCACAAACTTAGAGGAAGTTATATGCATGTATGGGTTATTGTTGATAGGCTAACTAAGTTAGTGCATTTCATTCCTGTGCTTGTCTCATATTTTTCAGAGAGGTTACCTCAGATCTATATCCGGGAGATTGTTCGTATTCATGGTGTGCCCATGTCTATTATCTCTGACCGAGGTACACAGTTTACCTTGCATTTCTAGAGAGCAGTTCAGCGTGAGATGGGTACACGGGTCAAGTTGAGCATATTATTTCATCCTTAGACGGATGGACACTTCGAGCGTACTATTCAAATTTTGGAGGATATGCTTCATGCCTGTGTTATTGACTTTGGAGGTTCGTGGGATCAATTCTTGTCGTTAGCAGAGTTTGCTTACAACAGTTATTAGTCGAGCATCCAGATGGCTCCTTATGAGTCATTATATGGTAGACGGTGTCGATCGATAGTTGGGTGGTTTAAGCTGGGGGGAGGCTCGATTGTTGGGTACAGATTTGGTACAAGATGCATTGGACAAGGTTAAGATAATTCAGGATAGGCTTCGTACAGCTCAATCTAGGAAAAAGAGTTATGCTGAACCTAAGATTTGTGATATGCCATTCATGGTCGAAGAGCGAGCGTTGCTTCGGGTGTTGCCCATTAAGGGCATGCTGGGATTTGGGAAGAAGTCAAGCTAAGCCCTTGGTTCATCGGACATTTTGAGATTCTTGATCGAGTGGGAGAGGTGGCTTACAAACTTGTGTTGCCGCCAATTTTATCAGCTATGTGTCATGCGTTTCATGTGTCCATGCTTCGGAAGTATCACGACGATCCATCCCACATGTTAGACTTCAACAATGTCCAGTTGGACAAGGACTTGACCTATGAGGAGGAGCTGGTAACTATTCTAGACCAGCAGGTTCGTCAGTGGAGATCAAAGAAGTTCCCTTCAGATTGTGTGTAGTGTAGAGGTTAGCCTGTTCAGGCAGTGACGTAGGAGTTCGAGTCCGACATGCGGAGCTGATATCCCATTTAAGCCAATTCAGGTACTTTTCTGTGTCCGTTCGACGATAAACGATTGTTTTAGAGGTGAAAAATATGATGACCCAAAAGGGTTATTTTTTGTTTTAAAGCTTGAATCCAGGTTTTGAGGCATTGAAAACCTTATTTTCTTTCTCCTAGATTAGTGTGTGCAGTCCGGTTGCATTTTCGGAATGCTTTTATGTGAGATTTAAGAGAAAAAATTGAATTTGGCCTTTAAAACTGATTGAAGTTCACTTCGGTCAACATTTTTGGTAAACAGACCTGGACCCATGACTTGACGGTCCCGTACGGTCCGTAGTAAAATATGAGATTTGGGCATATGCCCGGAATCGAATTCCGGGGTCCCTAGCTCGATAAAAGAATTTTTAAAGAAAATTATTTGCTGGAAAATATAAGGACTTTTGGAAATGAAATGGTGTGTGATCTTGATGGTATCAGACTTGTATTTTATTTTCAGAGTCTTGTATAAGTTTAATATAATATTTAAGTCATATTTATGAATTTTGGTAAGAATCGGAGTTGAATTGACGTGATTCGGACGTCAGGTTGTAAAAATAGTAAATTTGAAGTGTTCTTGAGGAAAATCATAAGTTTGAGGTAAACTTCATAGTTGTTGATGTTATTTTGATGATTTTATCGCACGAGCAAGTTCGTATGGTATATTTAGACTTGCATGCATTTATGGTTTTGAGCCCCAAGGGCTGGAGCGAGTTTTGGATAGGCCAAAGAGTGATTAGGACTTAAGAAAACTCATTTGTGCATCTGGTGTTTTGCCTGGGAAATGCGATAATATTGTCGCAAATGCGAAGAAGGCCTGTGAAGGCCAACCTCGCAAATGCAAAACTTTGACTGGAATTGCGAAGGCCCCAGAAGTCGCAATGAGACATATGTGTCACAAATGCGAAGGCAACAGTAAATTCAAAGGGTTTGTAGTTGTGAATCCTTGGTTGTAATTTCAATAACTGCAGCCTGTTAAGTGAGATTTTAGATGGGATTTTCACTTCATTGTTCAAAATTTCAAAACCCAAACTCCAAAGGGCGATTTTTATAGAGCAAGTTCTTCCCCCGAATCATAGGTAAATGAATCTTAACTCTTTTTTTCAATCTATTTCATCTTTTTACATGATTTCACTTCAAAATCTAGGGTATTTTCATAGGAAATTGGGATTTTCGAATTTTGGGGATTTAGACCTCAATTTGAGGTCGGATTTCAAAACTAATTGCATATTTGAGTTCGTGGGTGAATGGGTAATCCGGTTTTGGTTCAAACTTCGAGTGTTGACTAACCAAGCCCGAGGTCTGTCACAACCCAAACCCCGCTCCGGTCATGATGGCGCCTCTCGTGAAGACAAGTCCAGCCAACCAACCCAAATTGATTTTTCAAAAATAGTAAAATGTTAATAAACAGTTCAAACAGGATTTAATGATATAATTAACGCAATTAAAACCCGACACAGCCCAAACCGGGGTGTCACAAGTCACGAGCATCTATTAGAGTATAAATATTACTACAAGGCCTAAAGTGTACAAAAATAAGACTGACAAAAAAAACAAAGGGGAGAAAAGCGGTGCTGCGAATGCTGGCAGTCACCTCGCTAAACTCAGATAACTCTACCTCCGATCAGCCAAGACACGCTACCGGGTGAACCGAAACCTGCATCTGTACACGAGGTGCAGGGAGTAAAGTGAGTACTCCAAATCAGTGGGTAATAAACGTAAATAACAACTGAGCAGTAAGAAATCACGTAAAGCAACCAACATGTTGTATAGAAGCAGCGTAAAACCCTCTGAGAAAAGCAGTGAAGCTGTGAAATCTTTGGAAATATCTTAGCTCAGTTCAAAACTCTTTTGAAAATGACTTTTTCAACGGTTACACAACGATTGCAAAATAGTTAGTGTCGATAAGCACAGTAAATCCGCCCCTCGGGCAGAAATACCAAAGTATAACAAGTAAAATGACAAGTAAATATGAAAGATGAACACATAAAAGTTTGTCCCTCGGGCAATATCTCAAAACAGTACCAGCCCCTCGGGGTACCTTGCAATCACTCGTATCATCCCCTCCGGCTCACTCTCAGAATAGTATCAGCCCCTCGGGCTACCTCACAATCACTCGTATCAGCCTCTCGGGATCACTCTCAAAACATTTGGGTACCCACGCTCACAGTGGGTGTGCAGACTCCGGAGGGACCCCTTACGGCCCAAGCGCTATATCATGCGACCTCGTGGCATCATCACTCGGCACTCGGTCTCACAATACTCAAGACACCTCGTGGAATATAAAGTATCTTAGGCCCTCGGCCTCATATCACTTAGCATATCCTGACATATGACCCTCGGCCTCACTCAGTCAGGAAATCATCACAAGCCCCTCAGGCATTAGTAAAATAGTATTTTTCAGCCCAAAACATCATTGAAAAATATCATTTGATTTTCAAATCTGAGTAAAAGTGGCTGAGTTTGTAAAATAGTAGATATCATCAGGACTGAGTTCAAGAATAAGTCAAAAACAGTGAGAAAACATTTATAAAAATCACCGAAGGGTTCAAATAGTTTGCACGAAGCCCAAATATGGCAATCAGCCCAAATCATAATGATAACAAATAAGTTTCAGTCAAATACGGGGTAAAATCTTCAATTGGGATGGACCAAGTCACAATTCCCATTAGTATACGACCACACACTCGTCATCAAATGTGTGTCTCGCAATAATATAGCACTACGAAGTGCAGTCCGGGATTTCAAACCCTCAGGATATAATTCACAATCATTACTCACCTCGAACCGATGAATTCTCTAGCTCGCGATGCCTTTTCAATTCAAATCGGCCTCCACGAGTGTAGAATCTATCCAAAAACAAAACGAATACATCACAATATGCTAAGGGAACAAAGCGCAAGCGAAAACAATCAATAACAGACACAAATCCCGAAATTACCAAAACCCGAGCCCAAGCCCACTTTTCAAAATCGGGTAAAATTTATGTTTTAAGAATCCTAATACTCTCACAAGTCTAACCATACCAAAATTATCCAATTTCGATACCATTTGGTCGTTCAAATAATCATTTTATATTTTGGAAGATTTCATAAATTTTCTTTCCAAATTCCATCCCAAATCACGAATTAAATAATGAATTCAATGATAGATTCGTGTACTTTAGCCAAGTATGAGTTAGAATCACGTACCCCGATGAATTTCTTGAAAAATCTTCAAAAAATCGACAAAAACCGAGCTCTGTAGGTCAAAATACCAAATAAAATCCAAAACCTCGTGTTTATAGAGTACCCCCCGAATTTCCACCTCCGCGGCCGCACAAAAATGACCGCGTTCCGCACAAAAATGATTGCGGCCGCCCAAGCTTTTGACTGCAGTGATAGGTTTCAGTATTTGGCCATAACAATCGCTACATATGTCCAATGTCTATTATAATATGTTTCTGAAAACTAGATTCAAAGATGTACAACTTCTATTTTTGAATTACCTCAAAATTCCTTGTGAATCAAAAGATATGAGCTTCCAAAGTAGGACTAGTGAAATGTTCTTCACCGCGGCCGCGCAGCATTTTGTGCAGTCCGCACAATACCCACCACGGCCGCGCTTCATTTGGTGTGGTCCGCACAATACATACCATGGGCGCACTTCTTTTTGTGCAGATTGCGCGGGTGAGTTCCGAGGCCTGCAACCCTTCTGGACATGTTATAGCTATGATTTTCGGCCTGAAATATCCCGGAACCTACCCAAAACTCCCAGAACTTCAAACCAATTGTACCAACAAGGTACAACATCCCATGACATTGTTCAAAACTTCGGAGGGGTCACAACAACATCAAATCACCAATTTAACATAGCATTAAAGTCTAACAATTCTTAAATTATGCTTTCGATCAAAAGGTCTATCAAACCTCGTCCGAATGACCTGAAATTTTACACACACATCCCAAATGATACAACGAATCTACTGCAACTCTCGGAATTCCATTCCGACCTCTATATCAAAATCTCACCGATCAGCCGGAATTCGCTAAATACTAACTTTGTCAATTCAAGCCAAATCCTTCCAAAATGCATTCTGATCACGATCCTAAGCCGTAAATCACCCAATGAAGCTAACTAAATCATAAAAATTCTGATCCAAGCACATATACGAATAAGTCAACTCTTGGTCAAATCTTTCAAATTCAAGCTTTCCACTAAGACTGTTCTTTCAAATTCATTCCAAATTTTCCTAAAAACCAAAATCAACGATCTACATCAGTCATAATACATTACACGGGGCAAGTCATGTCCGAGAACTAGCGATCAAAGTGCAAAAGCTCAAAACGACCGGTCGGGTCGTTACATGTAACGAACCGAATTTTCCACACACGAGAGTCCTAATGGAGCCTACTAATAGGAGCTAGGCAAGCCAATTATCAACTACCCCATTTAACGAACCTTGACAATATTAGAAATAATGAAATATTTAATAATAAAGCAGAAGTCTCAACATAGTTAACTGAAAGAAATGCTAAAGTTTAACAAATCCTCTACCTAAGACTAGTGTCAGAATACTCACGAACGTCTAGAGAATACTAAATACAAGGTTTGAATGAAACATAAATATCTGTCTCGGTACAATGAAAACAAACTGAAAACATGAAAATGGACTTCGGCCTGTGAACGCCAGCTAGGCTACCTCGTAAGTCCCAGGACTGAAACTAGCTCCCGATCAATATCCTACTACTGTGGACCAAAAGCTGCTCCGATACCATGATCTGTGCAAAAGAGCACAGAAGTGTAGCATCAGCACAACCGACCCCATGTGCTGATAAGTGCCTGGCCTAACCCCGGAAAAGTAGTGACGAGGCTAGATAGGACTACCAAATCAACCTGTGCAGTTCACTATATATATATATATATATATATATATGCAACAAAGGAACGAATACAGAAATTAAACAATTAAGAGGGAGAGAAACAGACTATGGGGGAGTACAGTCCGGATGTAAAGTCAACAATTTAAGTAACAAACAGGGCAATAACAATAATTAATGAGAGCAAGAAAATCAATAGTTGCATGGCATCAACCTTCGTGCTTTTACTCTCATTCTCACCATAAGCAATCAAATAAAGTGCACAGCATCAACCTTCATGCTTTTACTCTCATTCTCACCATAAGCAATCAAATAAAGTGCACGACATCAACCTTCGTGCTTTTCCTCACATAACTCTCATATCATGGCACGGAATGACCCTTCGTGCTAATATAATCAAGATATGGCACGGAATGTTCCTTCGTGCATAAATAATCAAAACATGGCATGGAATGTTCCTTCGTGCATAAATAACCAAAACATGGCACGGAATGTTCCTTCGTGCATAAATAATCAAACATAGCACGGAATGTTCCTTCGTGCATAAATAATCAAAACAGACACGGAATGTTCCTTCTTACATAAATAATCAAACATGGCACGGAATGTTCCTTCATGCATAAATAATCAAAACAAGGCACGGAATGTTCCTTCATGCATAAATAATCAAAACATGGCACGGAATGTTCTTTCGTGCATATATAGTCAAACATGGCACGGAATGTTCTTTCGTGCATACATAATCAAACATGGCACGGAATGACCCTTCGTGCAAAATCACTCTTCCTCACCCAAACAACAATCACAACCAAGTATGGCGGGGGAATAGACAGACAACATTAATTATCCTGGCAAGGGAGAACAAAGAAAAACAACTAAATCCCGTCAAGGGAGAAACAACAATATGTTCAACCAATCCCGGCAAGGAAGATAATCAAGATACTCAAAATGTCCCGGCAAGGGAATAATCATATATCTTTCTATTATATTCATTTCTTACTTTATAATCATGTCAAAAATCGAGCCAATGCTCCAAGGAGTTTACAAATCACAGTTCCTTCTCATTCTTCTCATATCATATAGAAACCATCAATTTACAAGGAAGAGTCACTATCGAATCCCAAATAAGCACAAATAAGGACTCACGGTCATGCTAGACACAGGTGTATAGATACTCGTCACCATGCCTATACACCGTACTCAACATTTAGCAATTAGCAAATAATACTCTAATCCTATTCCCTCAAGCCAAAGTTAGATCAAACACTTACCTCGGTCCAAAGAATAGCAATCAATCCTCAAATACCGCCTTCCCTCTACAATCCGACTCCGAAACAATGATATCTAGGCATAATTAATTCAATAATATCAATAAAGACTCAATGG
>MU729552.1:88653-113573 GCA_026770625.1 Nicotiana glauca
AAATTAAGAGGGAATGAAGTTAGGAACACTTACCTATGAAGCTTTGGTGAAGAATAGCTCTAAAAATCGCCTATGTGCTGTGGAGAAGACAAGGTTTATGAAAAATGGGAATAATCCCGTAATGGCTACTGTTTTGAACTTAAAAATTCGCTGGGCAAAATTGCCCTTCGCGTTCGCGGGAAAGGGGCCGCGTTCGCGAAGGGTAAACTGGGAAATTCATCGCGTTTGCGAGTGGAGAAGTGCGAACGCGAAGAGGAAAAATTATGGGGTCCAAAGTTTGGCCTACGCGAACGCATGAGGACTTACGCGAACGTGCTGAAAGGGACCGTAGACTTACGCGAACGCGAGAACAGCTACGCAAACATGAAGGAGGAAAATCTAAGGCATCGCGAACGCGGGAGAGAGGGCGCGAACGCGAAGAAGAAAATGCCTGGGCACCTATTGCAGAATTTCTGCAACTTTTTCTAAGTTCTAAAACTTCCCGGAACACCTTCGAAACACTCCCGAGCTCTTAGGGCTCCTAACCAAACACACATACTAACTCAACAACATCCTACGAACTTACTCGAGCGATCAAATCGCCAAAACAACATCAAAATCAATGAATCAAGCCTCAAAATCATCATTTTTCATTATAACTTCATAAACTTCAAACTTTAGATATTTAGGTACGAAAAACGTCAAACGATGTCCGATTTTGACCAAATTTCAAAGAAAGCACTTAACGCATATTTAAGACTTATACAGGGCGTCGGAACCAAAATATGAGCCCGATACCATCACCTTTTGATCAAATTTCATTTTCATTTTCCTTCAACATTTTCATAAAACAATTTCATGGAAAAATTCAGTCCTCGGGCCTGGGACCTCGGAACTCGATTCCGCGCATACGCCCGAGCCCCATATTTTTCTACGGACCCTCCGGGACCGTCAAATCAGGGGTCCGGGTCCGTTTACCAAAAATGTTGACCGAAGTCAACTTTAACCATATCAACATCAAAATTCATCATTTTTCACACAAAATTCACTCATTTTTCACACAAAATTCATATTTAAGCGTTCTGGCTACACGCCCGGACTGCGCACGCAAATCGAGGCAAATAAAAGTAAGGTTTTCAAGGCCTTGGAAGCATGAAACGAATGAGGAAACAGGTGATGACCCTTTGGGTCATCACATTACATCCTCCCCCACTTAAACACACATTCGTACTTGAACATACTCAGAGTTGTTCTAAAAGCCAACCAATAGCTGGATACATTCATATACCTGGGGGTGATCCCACGTCACCCTATCTCATATAGGTCCAATAACACATTGTAACTGAAATTTTCACAGTCTAAGTCCCATAAACCATAGAACCACATTTCCACTTCTAAAGTCATCGATACGATCAGAATCCCACATCTATTTTCAGAATAAGCCCAAACAAGCTGTAATCACCCATACTTGCAAATCTTAGGTGCAATCACTTGATATGCCACTTAACTCAAACACTCATAGTGATAACTTCTAATTATAGCAGCTGCAGACAACACCCGAATACCGATAGAAAAACTCTTATAAACTAGAGTCTCACCCCAACACTTTCATATACTACCAATGATCACTAAAACACGAGATATACCATAACCATTTCCCAAATCAACCATCCAAGAAGCCAAGCCTCCTTTGGCAAATACCACAGCAAATTTCTGAGCTGAAGCTCGATATTATCCTTCCAATATGCTGAAATTGAGCCCGTTCGTATTCATTAATGATCCCAACAATCTCCTTTAATCCAACATACCACTCTGGTGACATGGCACATTAATATAGGCCTAAGCCATAACTTGCACAATACACGCACCAATAAGCAACAGTCCGAACATACCTCCAATCATGAAAATGACTCAAATGAAAGAGATGTACTTAAGCTCACCAGTACCGCCACTACACAAAGATGAGAACCCGTCTCGCATCGTAGGAACATAACACATGAATATAACCCGCAAGGTCATACCTCCACATAACTTCGTTGCGATGCGCGTCCTATCCAATACTGCTATATACGAACCACCTCAAGTCACTACGCTCGAAATCGATAACCACATACAATTTGATGTCTGGAACCAAAGCAAATCATCATACCAACGGTAGAGCAAATAACCTACATCACACAAACCCGAAAGGACGTAACCAATACACCATTCACCGAGCAACACCAAATTTCTCTTCCCCTTCGACTTCCACTATGAAACCCCAATCGAACCGTACCATAAATTCCTATATCCAACGAATCATAACACCTTGCAAAACAGAAAGGTAACTCATAGATCTCCCCTGATTACTAATTAGCTCAATAACAATCAAATCAACACATCCATCAACAATACAATTCATAGACAACCAAGCCGACTCAAATTAGAACACGTATCCGCGTTGGCCTGCCAACGAACTCCTTATCACGAAAATCCTGGAGCTACTCTTCAACTCCTTTAACTATGTCGGTACCATACAATACGGTACTCGACGTCGAATCAATACCAAAATCAACAACCTTGCCTGGCGATATGCCCAGCCATAAGAAACACATCCGAAAAGTCCCTCACCATCGGAACTGAATCAATATGAGGAGCCTTAGCACTGGCTCTCATCATAAGAGCCCAATTAAGAAAGGCAAATCCTTCCCAGTCATCCGGTGGGTCTTCGAAATATAAAAATCTCTCCAATAGGACATGATCCGTCGAACATTGCCACTCAATCCATTGCATTTTCCAACATAGCCAACAACCCCACCTTAGCGCAATAGCCCAGAATAACACAACACGGAGACAACCAGTCTAAACCCCATATCATGTCTAAGATCTAATCTACCAAGCAATAAAAGATCCGCTCGGGTCTCCAAACCCCAATAGTCACTAAACAGTGCCGATATACACGAACTACAACCACACATAGCTTGAATATAAGAAGTCATCTCCAAATCCACACAGCACAAGAATCACCACATCTGATCCCAACTTCACTGTCCGAATACATGCCATACCTCTAATACCCAGTCACATCACGAGAGATACTCTAAAATTCTTCTATGCCACACAGCAATCTTGAATATCAGTAGTCGATCTAGTCTAAAAGTGCAGCACTACTACCGAACTGCCATCAACTTAATCGCATTGCCCTTTTTCTAAAACATATACTCTCGTCAAATCATTTCCAGTTAGCATTACCATTTCCTTAATTATCTAAGGCTACCCGCTGCCTAAGAATTTTATGAAACCCCTTCTAGAACTGAACTGAACTGAACCTTACACACGCTAATCTCGATCCTCCACTACATATCGAACATAGCATACCATCCTAGTATAATACGAGAACTTAATCTCCCTTTCGAGCCACAGACATCCACATACTCAACTAGTCAAGAACTTTCCATTGATCCCATCTAGAAGAAAAATCACTATACATCCCATGCTTCGCATGCCTACAGAAAATATACATCTCCAAACTGCAGTAGAAATCATCAAAGACTCTCTGAATTCCCTTTGCACAAATCAGGCCGGCCAGGACTAAATCCTTCTAACTCGACCAAGCTAAGCAAGCCATCGAAACCCAAGAGCATTGCTGCAAAATATCTGGAAGAACTCATTCCCTCGAACACACACAAAGAGTTAGTCATATCCTTAGCATACCGATCCAGTCTACTATCAAGCTATTCCATCTATATAAATTTCTTCATCTTCAACTTGCAATTCTCTCTTTCTATATCACCATAATTCCTCAACCCAGGCTTACCACACAAGATCCAAGCATAAAACCACATCGTCTAAGACCCATAAGCCGTTGAATACTCTCTTAAATATTCCTAGAAACATCACCTTCCAAAATAATTTACTCTAAAGAACTTCCTGCGAATCTAAATTTGTTACCTTTACTCTCCTGATACCGGTACATAGAATCCCATAATTAACATAGAAACACCACAAGTCTTGACCTCCTCCAATGAAAACTCTGTTTCTAATCGCATATACAACTTTAAGATACCCAACTATTAAATGTAGAATTTTGAACACATTAGAACCATTCTCGAGAGTCATTCACTCTTATTCAACTACAACTTACCTGACCCAACGAACAGAACCACTCGTGCCTAATTGGCACTCCGACACCGCAGGATGTAATCCCCATCCCAATACAACCAAGCAACTTCTTGATCTATGTACCGAGCATTATTGCCAACAACAACTCAAGACATCCTGTGATTCTCACACACCTATGAAGTATAATATAAACTTCGTCAAAATTTTCTCTTACCCGAGCCATCCTCGGTCTCGATTTCTGCAAGCCATAACTGATTCACCCGGGCACCTCAAACTGGAACCAACACAGCACCTAACCATGCAATCAAATACTCACAACAGACTCCCACACTTGGCTTGAAGCCATAGATCACTTACGCTCAATAACTCATAACACTTACACTCTATTGATGCCAGAATACCATAGTGAGATTAAACTCAAATCCTTTGTAAGCTTGTGAAAACACAGGTCATCTAGTACTTTAAATCTTCTGCAAATCTCGCATTCCTCCCTGTAACAGTTAAGCCCACTATCTTAAGCGGTCCAAAATTTTTAATTTCAACATGTACTTTTCACATTTACATGAGATCTTCTAACATACACATAAGGATCACACCACTTCAAAACACTCCGCAGGAGATAACCTACCTGCTTCGCCTCAATATAACATTTCTGTATACCTTCCACCGTCATAAACATTACATAGTCACTTAGTCTTCCTAAGTCTGAACTCATATCGCAATATGAAGTTTACTTCACTCCAACTAGGAGACATGAAAAGATTCTTCAAGCGTCCATAACTCGGGGCTACACACCCAAGCAAAAGGGAAATCAAACACTTAATAGTTCATCTATCATCCAGTAGAACTTCCTCGTCACTTCCAAGTCATATAGATACCTCTCGTAGTACAAACATACTCATCACGTAGCTATCTAGTCGTCATTGCCACCAATAGGGACAATACCGAAGATATAAGTTCTAAACACTTGCTCACACAATAAACACCTCGGTGCTCAAGTCATAGGCAAAGATCTGGCCTCAAGTCCTTCAGACTGGCCCAACATCAACTCACAGAGATCATATCTTACCCCTCGATCGGGGAATCACAAGCCATTAAGGCATATCTAATACTGAGCGCTCATGCGCATATACGAACGCGTGGAAGGAATTGCAAGAATTACTTTCTCAGGCTGAATCAAGGACGCATGACAAGAATTCAAGAATGAGAAGTTTTCCTAAAGATTCTGCAGCCTCTCCAGGATAAATACAAACGTCTTCGTACCGATCCGCGAGACTCTACTGAACATGCTCATGACTAGTGAGACCTATGTAACCTAGTCTCTGATACCAACTTGTCACGACCCGAACCCCGCTCCAGTAGTGATGGTGCCTCTCTGAAGACAAGGCCAGCCAACCAACCCAAATCGCTTTTTCAAAAATAGTAAAACGTTAATAAACAATTCAAACAGGATTTAATGATATAATTAACGGAAGTACAACCCGACACAGCCCAAACCGGGGTGTCACAAGTCACGAGCCTCTATCAGAGTATAAATATTACTACAAGGCCTGAAGTGTACAAAAATAAGACTGATAAACAAAAAAAAGGGAGAAAAGTGGTGCTGTAAATGTTGGCAGTCACCTCGCTAAACTCCGATAACTCTACCTCCGATTAGTCAAGACCCACTACCGAGAGAAACAAAACCTGCATCTGCACACGAGGTGCAGGGAGTAAAGTGAGTACTCTAACTCGGTGAGAAATAAAGGTAAATAACAACTGAGCAGTAAGAAATCACGTAAAGCAACTAACATGCTGTATAGAAGCAACGTAAAACCCTTTGAGAAAAGCAGTGAAGCTGTGAAATCTTTGGAAATATCTTAGCTCAGTTCAAACCTCTTTTGAAAATGACTTTTTCAACAGTTACGCAATGATTGCAAAACAGTTAGTGCCGATAAGCACAGTAAATCCGCCCCTCGGGCACAAATACCACAGTATAACAGATAAAATGACGAGTAAATATGAAATATAAACACATAAAAGTTCGCCCCTCGGGCAATATCTTAGAACAGTACCAGCCTCTCGAGCTACCTCGCAATCACTCGTACCAGCCCCTCAGACTTACTCTCAGAATAGTATCAGCCCCTCAGGCTACCTCACAATCACTCTTATCAGCCCCTCGGGCTCACTGTCAGAAACAATGGGAATCCGCACTCACTGTGGGTGTATAGACTCCGGAGGGGCCCCTTACGGCCCAATTGCTATATCAAGCCACCTCGTGGAATCATCACTCTGCACGCGGCCTCACATCACTCAAGCACCTCGTGGCATATAAATTATCTCAGTCCCTCGGCCTCATATCACTCAGCATATCCTCACATATGGCCCTCGGCCTCACTCAGTCCTAAAATCATCACCAAGCCCCTCGGGCATTAGTAAAATAGTAGTTCTTAACCCAAAACATCATTTAAAAATATCATATGAGTTTCAAATCTGAGTAAAAGTGGCTGAGTTTGCAAAACAATAGATATCATCAGGACTGAGTTCAAGAATAAGTCAAAAACCGTGAGGAAACAGTGATAAAAATCCCCGAAGGGTAGTTCGAACGAAGCCCAAATATGGCAATCAACCCAAATCATGATGATAACGAATAAGTTTCAGTCAAATACAGGGTAAAATCCTTAATCGGGATGGACCAAGTCACAATTTCCATTAGTATACGACCACACATTCGTCATCAAACATGTGTCTCGCATCAATCTAGCACTACAATGTGCAGTCTGGGGTTTCAAATCCTCAGGATATCATTTACAATCATTACTCACCTCGAACCAGCAAATTCTCTAGCTCGCGACGCCTTTGCCCTTCAAATCGGCTTCCACGCGCGTCGAATCTATCCAAAAATAGAACGAATACATCACATACGTTAAGGGAACAAAGCCCAAGAGAAAACAATCAATAACGGGCACAAATCCCGAAATTACCAAAACCCGAGCCCCAGGCCCACTTCTCAAAATCGGGTAAAAGTTACGTTTTCAGAATCCTCATACCCCTCACTAGTTTAACCATACCAAAATTATCCAATTCTGATACCATTTGGTCCTTCAAATCAACATTTTATATTTTGGAAGATTTCACAAATTTTCTTTCAAAATTCCATCCCAAATCAAGAATCAAATGATGAATTCAATGATAGATTCGTGTACTCTAGCCAAATTTGAGTTAGAATCACTTACCCCGATGAATTTCTTGAAAAACCTTCAAAAAATCGCCAAAATTCGAGCTCTGTAGGTCAAAGTACCAAATAAAACTCAAAACCTCGTATTTATACAGTACCCCTCAGATTTCCATCTCCGCGGCCGCACAAAAACGACCTCAGTCTGCACAAAACCAATGCGGTCCGCACAAAAACGACTGTGGCCACACAAGCTTTTGACTGCAGTGACAGGCTTCAATATTTGGCCATAACTTTCACCACATATGTGCAAATGCTTATTATAATATTTTTCTGAAAACTAGATTCAAATATCTAAAAATTCCGTTTTTGAATAATCTCAACATTCCTTGTGGATCAAAAGATATGAGCTTCCGAAGTAGGACGAGTGAAATGCACTTCATTTAGTGTGGTCTGCACAACACATACCGTGGGCGCACTTCTTTTTGTGAGGACCGTGAGGGTGAGTTCCGAGGCCTGCAACCCTTCTGGACCTGCTACAGCTATGATTTTCGGCCTGAAACATCCCGAAACCTACCCGAAACTCCCGAAACTTCAAAACAATTGTACCAACACATCCCATGATATCATTCAAATTTGTTCAAAACTTCGGAGCGCTCACAACAACATCAAATCACCAATTTAACATAGGATTCAAGTCTAAGAACTCCAAGAACTCTTAAATTATGCTTTCGATCAAAAAGTCTATCAAACCTCATCCAAATGACCCAAAATTTTGCACACACATCCCAAATGATACAACGAAGCAACTGCGATTCTCAGAATTCCATTCCGACCTCTATATAAAAGTTTTACCTATCAACCAAAATTCGCCAAAATACTAACTTTGCCAATTGAAGCCAAATCCTTCCACAGACATCCAAAATGCATTCCGATCGCGCTTCTAAGTCGTAAATCACCCAATAAAGTTAACCAAATCATAAAAATTATGATATAACTCATATACGAATAAGTCAACTCTTGGTCAAACCTTTCAAATTCAAAGCTTTCCACTGAGATTGTTCTTTCAAATTCAAAACAAATTTTCCTGAAAACCAAAACCAACGATCTACATAAGTTATAATACATTACACAGGGTAAGTTATGCCCCATAACTGGCGATCAAAGTGCAAAAGCTTAAAACGAACGGTCGGGTCGTTACAGGGTCTATTTTTGACTTTTTGGGAAAAATATTGGGAAATCTATATTCATGCATTAGAGTTGGTGTATTTAGCATTTATTGATGTCATTAAGTAAATTATGACTAGATACAAGCGGGTTGGAAGAGGAACCGAGAGGTAGAGCGGTATTGAGGCTTGATTTTGTCCATGGAATTGAAGTAAGTGTTTGGTCTAACCTTAGCTTAAGGGAATAAGTGTTATGGTCATATTTGCTACGTGTTAGTGTTGAGTACGACGTATAGGTGTGGTGACGAGTATCTATACTTTGGTGTCAAGCATGCAAGTGAGACTTATACTGTGATTGTTGTGACCTTATTATGTGTTGTTTATGCCTAAATTGATGATTACCCATGTTGAACTAGACTTATGATATTTTCTTAGTAATGAATCATTTTCGAGTATTGAGTCAAGCGAGACTTATTTCGTGGAGTTAACTGTTGAAGCGAGATTGGTTATAGCTGATTCCCTTACCGGGATATTATTGTCTCTATTGTTGATTCCTTTGCCGGGAAGTATTATTTCTACGTTTGGGTGAGGAGGAGTGTAAAGCACGAAGGGTGATGTCGTGCATGATATTGTGAGTGAGTGTTAATGCACGAAGGGTGATGTCGTGCCGTTATTGTGAGTATTAGTGCACGAAGGGTGATGCCGTATTGATATTGTGAGAGTTAATGCATGAAGGATGATGTTGTGCCATGATTATGAGAGTTAATGCTACAAGAAGGGTGATTTCGTGCCGTTTCTGTTGTTTCTTATGGTGAAAACGAGAGTAAAAGCACGAAGGGTGATGTCGTGCACGTATTACTGTTTTATTATTCCTGTTGGTATAAATATGGTATTCATTATGCTTCTCTATTGAATTACTGTTAGAATTTGATATTCCCCTTCCCATCTTTATCTGTTATTTCCTGTTATTATTGTTTTGTTCGTATATGATTTAACTGCACAGTTTTATATGGTTGTCGTGTCCTAGCCTCATCACTACTTCGCCGAGGTTAGGCTCGACACGTACTAGTACATGGGGTCGGTTGTACTGAAACTGCACTTTGTTTTTTGTGCAGATTTTGGTGCCAGACCTTGTAAGTAGCTTGAGGTAGCTACCTTCAGTCCAGGGAGACCAAGATAGATCTGCTGGTGTTCATAGAGCCTGAAGTCCTCCTTTCCCCACTTTAGTTTTTTGTTGTCTCTTCTATTTCGAGAATAGTTGCACTTATTTCGGACTTATAATTGTAGTAAATCTTAGTCGTTCGTGAATTGTGACACCAGATCTATGGGGTTGTTATGTACTTGAGTTGTGGCACTGTTATATTATTTCCGCATTCCTTAAATCTTGTTTTAATTAATATCTGTTCCGGTTTGAAATAATAATAATGGAGGTAAAACTGTAATTGTCGGTTTGCCTTGCTTTCATTAGTACGTGTCATCACGATCCCCGTAAGTGGGGAAAATCCGGTTTGTGATAAAAATTGAGATCATACAAGTGCATGTATCCATGTAAAAGTTTGTATAGAACAATTTTGATACTCTGACACATATATAGAAGACTATATCTTATTACTTAATTTTTCTTTTCTTTATTAGTTCTTGGCTGAAAATTCGATCAGATATTAAGAATGATTGACTCGCTGTCAAGTGGGGCATGACAAATAGATTTGATTCCCCCAAAGTCTCATGTTAAAAGGGTTTGACACGAGACTTTTTCTATAATAAAGATGCTTTTAAATTTCTTTTGCAATTAACATCAATGCACATATATAGATGTGTCACTCCCAATACCTTGTGTAGTGTCATGGAGACTTTTATTTTTCTTTTCCATTTATTTTTTGGTCACTTTCAATTTCATAGATTTGATCAACATTTCATTTACCAGATTCCTTTAACAACAGAGTCAATATTCCAAGGAATTATCATTGCCGGCCGATTAGATTCTGTCACTGAAGGCCCATTAAAAAAAGTAAAAGCACAGCGACTAGAACTAGTACGTGAAAAATCTAGCTTTTTCCGAGAAATAGAATCAAAAGTATAAAAGTAATTTATTCAAAACAAAACTATCCTCATCAAAAATTTATATTTTTCAAATTATTTCTTATTAATTTAAGTTTTTTCTTTTCATTTTTGTTTCTAATATTTATCATTCTTTTAAAATTAAAGATATCATATACATGAATCACAATGTAACTTTCCAAATTCTTTATTGACTTTTCTTGTTTTTGATTTTTTTTTTATTATCTTGTAACTTTCCAAATTATCTTCTTCTTTTTCATACTGAAGCAAATAATCTACATCCTTCTTTGTATTATCAAATCTCATCCTACTTACATATAATCATTTATAATTTCTTCTGTTATATGCTATTAGTTTTCTTTAAAACAGTTATCAAATCTAATTTGTTAAAATTACCTACAAATATGGTAATAAATTTACAATTGCATCGTATAATCTATCTATATATTACTAAAAGAAGAATAAAAAGCATCCACATTAATCTAAGTGATAGCCTCACAATAGGCCACTTGGCAATTTAGGACAAAATTAGTAAGGTTATGTAATAATTAGTTTCATTTTAAATTTAAATTTTTAAAAATTTATATTATACATTAGGTGTTGCTAATAATTAATTACTCTTTTTGAATTTGAATTTAAACATACTTAATTATTTTAAAAATATTTTTTTATATATTTAAAAATATTTCTGTTTTATACTCAATGTCATCTTTCAAGTCTGACACTCAAAATCAACTAGTTACAACTACCTGGCTATACATAATTTCAACGATATTCTTCTACCGTTAAGAAATTCAACTATTATATTAATGAAGATATTATTACAGAGATTGAGGAAGGGGATGAACCTTCTGATATTCCTTTATAAATGCAAGACAAGTCTTCTAATAATATGGAGGCTCTGTGTGATAGAAGTAGAGATGAAATTGATGAGAAAGACTATCATGTGTGAGTGACTTTACTTATTATTTCGTAGAGGATTATGAATATATAGTAATTTGTGGAATAGACTTCTTGTAAATACTAAATGGTGTGTTTTAATTATTCAAATAATCATGTAACAATAAGTAATAATTATACTAGATAGTATTATATGCTTTGGTATAACCGTATAACTATATATGTAAAATTGATTTAAATCTTTAATATGTTTGTTTACTTTATGTTTTATATTTTACTTAAAAAAATAATAAAAGTCTCTTGTGATAAATATTTAAGTTCATTTTTCTCTTTAAAAGAATTATAAGTCCTTGGTACTATCCTTTTTGGTAATTTGATACTCAAAAGCACTTTTTAGAAAGATTGGCCAAACACAATTTATTTACCAAATATTACAAAAAGTACTTCTTAAATGAATTGTTCAAACACAAAAAGTTTTTTTCAAAAGTATTTCTAGAAAAAGTACTTTTTAAAATAAGCAATTTTTGCAGCTTGGACAAACGGACTCTTACTCCTATTTGGGAAGTTAGATAATGTAGTTGAAGAGAATAAAGTCAAGTAAATAAAAAGGAAAAAACATAAAGCAACTATATGCCAGAGAGATGCTTAGTTCTCCATTACAATTTTTTGCTATGGCTATAAATACGTGGCTAACTTACCATATAGTAATCATAATCTCAACAAAGAAGAGAGGTCTTACATGAAGAGGAGAGTCATATTGTTTGGTAGCCAAGGATGACTTGCCTGCTCCATTATGTTAAAAGGTGTTTGGTTACACCATTTTTGCTTGGTTTCAGGCAGTCTCCTTGGCTATCTTGACATGCTCTTCACTTTCATGCAAAACTTTTTAATTCTTCTACCACTGCTAAAAAGAAATGCAAATTTACGAAGTGATCAAGAGGAGAAGAATGAGATAGAAGAGAGGTACAGCATGGTGAAAGGAGTCTTATTTGGTAGCCAAGGATGACTTGCCTGCACCATTTTGGAAAGCTCATTAATATAATTTACACCATATATATATATATATATAGATTTTGGTGTCCTTTCTTTCTTGGTTTCAGGCAGGTCACCATGGCTAACTTGATAACCTCTTTTCTTTCATGCAATGCCTATTCTCTTCTTCCATTTCCTATGGAACATCTTATATGTGATAGCCAAGAATGACTTCTTCTTTTCTTATTGGCTAAAAGGATAATATATTACTTATGCATAATTACATTTGGTATCGCTATTACTAGTGCTATGATCATCTAAAATATATACATTATCATAAGTTATTCTAGCAAGTACTTTTGTAGTTTTACGGACGTTGCTAAAGCAAAAAATGGAGGAACTGCTAAATATAATGTTAGAATAGCACAGATTATCATTGTTAATTAAATTAATAATTTCATGCGAATCGAACGTCCCTTAATATTGTTTTTATTCGTTTGCCGCTGTAACACATTTCGTCAATTAATAATAAGGACTTCACTGCCTAAATTCAAGGACGTAACTTTTAAACATCAAGAAAGTATGAAGAATTAGAAAGAAAAAAAAAACTTCACAACCATAAGAGAAGAATTCGGATGATACTGCTAAACATTAAGAAAGTATGAAGAAAGAGAAAACAAAAGAAAATTAAAAAGAAAACTTCAATACCATAAGAAAAGAATGTATACACTTAGAGGGCTCCCCTTTCACATCCCAATTCAATCATCTTGGTAAAGTCTAGATGGTTTAGTATTGGTGTAGATGAAACCTAATAAAATAATAAAAAATAAAAAGGGGGTGAAGGAATCAATTCTGAAGAAAGTGCCAACTGTTTGTATATTGTAGTCTTCTACAATTTTTATTTAGTCATCCTTAAATATCTGAATCCCATTTTCGAAAAGATTCATTACATATTTCCACTTAACAAAGAATCGTGTAACCTAGCAGCTAAGGTTTCACTTCAAGTATATTGCTATTAATAACTTCTCGGCATATGCATTGCACGTGTATGTCAAGTCATATAATACTTGTTGTAAAATAATATCAATATTATTAGAACAAAGATTTGAGTAAAATAATTATATACTAAAGAATAAATTAATTAGTACATGTTTTTAAGGATCATCGTATGGTTTGCAGAAGTGGAGCCAGGATTTCGAGCTTATGGATTTGTAATTCTAATCGTTAAAAGTTATTGGGTTCTAAATTAATCATTTATACATATTTAATGAATTTTGTAAGACAAATACAGGGTTAGAATCAAAGTTATTGGGTTTGGCCGAACCCGGTCCCAACACTCTACCTCCGCGGCTGATGGTTTGTCGAGTTCAGTACTTGTGGCTGTCACCAAGTCTTTACCACAAGAGAGAGAAGTTTAATTTCGAAGGCAATGGTACATTTGCTCGGAAAGTATGAAGCTACCCTTTAGATTTGGGGAAATACCAAGAAATTTCATGCATGGCTGCACCAACTTAAATTCTTAATCATGAGTCATGACATACTATCGTTCGATGGCAAAAGTGAAAGGTAAAATTAATCAGCACATCCTTCATTCCAATAGAAATATATAGCATTAGCCTTATACCATGAGATAGCTATATTATACCCCTGCTACGACCATTTCCATAATGGACTTTGAAACCTCGCCTTCCTTTGATATCTCATTACATACCATGACTTGCCTTCAGACACGATTCGCCTTCGACAAAGATCAAATTACATACTAATCAATTGCTAGCGAAAAAGGAGGTGAAAACTATTCAAGAAGAAATACTACAAATAGAATACGCTGTTTATAATGCTGGTATTATTTATTCAGGAATGTAATATTGTTATGTAATTAATAGTAAAGAAATTGTACATGTATCAATCGTGTAAATTCTTCTTCTAACTTGATCGATTCAATAAAAAGAAGTAATTCATAGAAATAATTCATTGCATTTTCTCCACTTTGAATTATGATTGACCTTATTTTTAAGTGGGGCCTAACAAATGGATTTGATTCTCCGAAGAGCATGTTAAAGAGGTTCGACGCAAGACTCCTTTTAGCCATGCTTTTACTGAAAGTCCAATAACTTTTGTCAGAATGGTGTAATTTGCATCTTTAATTTGCCATATTCTCTTCTTTATCAGAATCTGCACATTTTGATGGGTTTTAGAATTTCATACCCATAATTGAACAAATAATAGATAGACTTGCGGTGAGCATAATAAATTTGTTCGGCGATCGAATACATGGCAAAATGTTTAAACAGGCTAATTGTCATCTAGTAACATATATTCCTCAAATAAGTGAACGTATTTTCTTTTTTTGTATAACTATCTGGTATCTAATATCCAAGTCACTAAATTTATTTATAGTTCTTTTCCTTTTTTGACTATGATACAATGTAGTCGAATGCAGAGGAAAATAGTCAATCTAGGAGCGTAAGCTCGAAGAAGGTGATGGCTATATCAAGCAAATGGGAGAGTATAGCTCAAGAGAAAAGAATTTAGAGAGAATAGAGTGTATTAACTTTCCAAAGTATCCATCAATTACAATTCATTTCACTATATATGCTCAGCTGAAGACTCTAGAAATATAACTTGTAAACTAATTTTTAACTAACTATAACTGCTGTAACTAACTTTACCACATTAGCTGCCAACTCAGATTTCGGTTACAGCTTTAATTGTTAAGTTGCTTCTTCTTCTGCCTTCTTCTTTTGCTGCTTTATTCTTTAACTTGTATCAATACCCTTCCCTAAAGAGAATCCTTGTCCTCAAGGATTAAAAGAAGGAAACCTTGTCTGAAGCTCCTGCAAATACTTCCAAGCAGCAGAGTCACCATCAAGTCCTGTCCACTTGATTTTAACTTGACATACAACCTTATTACCACGTTTAACTAGTGTGACGACCAAAAGGGGTCATCACTTATTTTCTTACCTATTCTGTACTTTCGAGGCCTTGAAGATCTCATCGGGAGTTGCCTTGATTTGCGTGCGCAGTACGGATGCGTAGCCGAAAGGCTTAGATATGAATTCTGTGAGAAAAATGCTAAATTTTGATATTAAGTTGAATAAATTTGACTCCGGTCAACTTTTTTGAATAAACGGATCCGGACCCATGATTTGACGGTTCCGGAGGGTCCGTAGAAAAATATGGGACTTGGGCGTATGTACGGAATCAAATTCCGAGGTCCCAAATCCGAGAAATAAATTTTTGTGTGAAATTATTTTCTCGAAATAATTAAGAAAATTGGAAATAAAATTTGATTAAAAGACTATGTATCGGGCCTGTATTTTGGTTCTGGTACTCGGTATAAGTCATATATATGGTTTAAGCGCTTTTTACAAAGTTTGGTTGAAAACGGATATCGTTTGACGTGTTTTATACTTCAAATGGAAGTTTGATATTTTATAAAAATTTGGAAGAAATAATGAGTTTTGAGGCTTGATTCGATGTATATGATGTTACTTTGGCGATTTGATCGCACGGATAAGTCTGTAGGATATTTTTGAGGTTGTGTGCATATTTGGTTTGGAGCCCCAAGGGCTCGGGTGAGTTTTGGATAGGTGTCGGATTGCATTTTTGAACTTGTAAAAAATCTGGTATAATTCCTTCTGTGATCTTTGCATTTGCGAAGATGAGCCTCACAAATGCGATCTCTGCATCGCAATTGCGAAGCCTTGGGCCAGGGCAAATAATCGCAAATGCGATCCAACTCCTCGCAAATGCGAACGAGGAATTTCTGGGCACTGATCGCTAATGCGATCCTTGTGCTCGCAAAAGCGAAACTAGGCTGATCGCAAATGCGAAATCTAGCAGAATAGTAAGGCTTCGCAAATGCGAACCCAGCTTCGCAATTACCATATTTGGTCGGGGTTCGCAATTGCGACATCAGAGACCCACCAATTTTTATACTTAGTCGATTTTCCATCATTTTTCACCATTCTTTCAAGACCCAAACCCCATAGGCGATTTTTCAAGGACAAAACTTCTTCCAAATCATTTGTAAATCGATTTTTACTTAATTCCTTCAATCATTTACATCATTTAACATGTTTTCCACTTAAAATCAATGAAATTCATGGGTGAAATTAGGGTTTGGGGTAGAACTTAGGTTTTTATAAAATTGGATATTTTGGACCTCGATTTGATGTCCAATTTCGAAACAAATCATATATTTTTGTTCGTGGGAGAATGGGTGACCGAATTTTGGTTCGAACCTTGGGTTTTGACCACGTTGGCCTGAGGGACGTTTTGGTCATTTTATCTAAATTTGCGTCTTAGCTGTAAATTAAATAGTAGAATTAGTTGCTTGAGATGTTATTTATGAGATGTAATTGAAATGAATAGATTTGGGCCATTTGGAGTCGGATACTCGTGGCAAAAGAGTGATTGCAAGTTGATTTTTGAGTCGGTTAAGGTAAGTGGCTTTTCTAACCTTGTGTGGGGGATCTTTCCCTTAGGATATAATATTTTGTAATTGAATGCCTTGTACGTAAGGTGACGAGTGCGTACTCGAGCTAATTGTTGAAAACACGGTTTTTAGTTAAGATATCGAGACTGAGTTTCTTTCGAATTTGCTTTATTCTACTTGCAATTATAACCTGTGTTAGATTAGAAAGGCATGTTTGGTTGATTTAAATTGCCTATTTGCTTAAGTTGCCTTAACTGTACTACGAGAAGCATGTTAGGTTAGTACTACCTGTTGTTTGTATTCTCGTACTTCATTACTGAATATCTTTTTGTTGTCCTTGCGCATTTACATTGGGATTCCCGGTAGATCCCCCTGTACATTTACTTTGGGACTACGGGTTAGATTCCTGGTAGATCTCCCCCCCCCCTCCCCCGCACATTGATAGTTGGACTACAGGACGGTATCCTAGGAGCTCCTCAAATTGTTGATGAAATAGACTACAGGACGATATCCTGGGAGATCCACGTTATTGGTACTGATATTGAGTTGTTTCACTTTGTGTTTACCTTATTTTCTACGTGTTATTGTTGCTTCGTATAACTTGTCCTACTTCAAAATTTTATTAGTTATTTCTATTTATTTTTATGCTGTTATAAGGTTTAATATTATATTTGATCTCAGTAGTGCCCTGACCTTCCTCTTCACTACCCAACTGAGGTTAGGCTTGGCAACTTACTGAGTACCGCTGTGGTGTACTCATGCCCTTTCTGCACATGTTTTTCATGTGCAGATCCAGGTACCCTCACTCAGGCGCACTATCCTTGAGGAAGGGAGAGCTAAGGAGACTTCGAGGTACATCTGCAGCATCCGCAGACCGAAGAGTCTCCTTCTTTCTCTATCTTGTAGCATTTAGAATTCTTTCGTACCTTGAGTAGACTTTTCTGGAGTTTAGAGCAGTATATTACATTTCTATTAGCCTGTGTTTCCCGTGAATTTCTGGGTTTTGGGGTTATATTGTAGGCTTCTGTGTTTGAGTTGTATATGCCAAGTGGCACTTATATACAGTTTTTCTTCTAATTTTTGCTTAGTTTAATTAATTGTTCCGCAAGTTATATTATTTTTGTATTGTTAGGCTTACATAGTCGTAGAGACTAGGTGCCATCACGACATGTTCACGGAGGGCGAAATGGGGTCGTGACAAGTTGGTATCAGAGCCCTAAGTTCATAGGAGTCATAGAACACATGCCGATTTATTAGAGTCTCGTTGATCGGTACAGAGACGTCTGTACTTATCTACGAGAGGCTGTGTAATTGTTTAGGAAAAATCTTCATTTCATTTGATTTCCTTGTCGTGCGGTATTTTTGGCATCAATTCTAAACTTCTGTCTTTTATTCTCTCACAGATGGTGAGGACACATGCTACTCGAGATGAGCAGGCACCCGCGCACCCTACTGCAGCCGTCAGAGGCCGGGGTCGGGGTAGAGGTCGAGGACGCACACATGGTGCAACCAGAGCACCTGCGCGAGCTGCTGCGGAGGCACCACCAGCAGATCCAGCCGGAGCCCAGGCACCTGGCACGCCTACTACTGCCACTACTACTCCAGCTCTCCAGGAGACTTTAGCTCAGTTCATGAGTATGTACACCACCTTGGCTCAGGCAGGGTTGCTTCCCCTTGCTGCAGCCACATCTCAGGCCGGGGGAGGAGCACAGACTCGCGCTGCCCGCACTCCTGAGCAGCGAGTGTAGGTTGAGCAGGTTCCCGAGATTATTCTTGTATCGCCTGCAGTGCCAGTTCAGCCCGAGGACGGATCAGCTACTTGAGAGGACGAGCAGCGGAGACTCGAGAGGTTCAAGAAGTATGATCCCCCAGTGTTCAGTGGATTAGCATCAGACGATGCCTTGGGATTTCTAGAGGAGTGTCACCGTATTCTTCGCACTATGGGCATAGTGGAGTCCAGCAGGGTTTCTTTCACTGCATTTCATCTTTAGGGAGCCGCCTATGATTGGTGGCGCACTTATGAGATAGACAGTCCAGTCGAGGCTGCTTTACTAACTTGGACCCAGTTCTCGGATATGTTTGTGAGAGAGTTTGTCCCCCAGAGTCTAAGGGACGCATGGTGCGTAGAGTTTGAGCATTTGCGCCAGGGTGCTATGATCATTTTGGAGTATGCTATCCGTTATACCAGGTTGGCCAGGCATGCACCGGCTTTTGTTTCTACAGTTCGCGATAGAGTTTGCAGGTTCATTGAGGGTCTTATCCCACCCATCAAATCTAGCATGGCTCGAGAGTTGGAGATGGACATTCCTTATCAGCAGGTAGTGAGCATTGCTAGGAGGATCGAGGGTATGCTCGCTAGGGAGCGAGTGGAGAGAGAGGCCAAGAGGTCTCGAGAGTCGGGCCACTAATCTAGTGCCCGTACCCCAGCAGCAGGTCGACATGGTAGGGGTTTTGTGGGTCGGCCCGTTCATTCAGCTCTTCCAGCATCCAGCAGTGCTCCAGCTCGGCCTATACCTCAGGAGCCTTACTATGCACCTCCAGTTTCTAGCGCGCCTCCTACGCAGGGTGCTTCTAGAGGTCAGTCCAGCAGACCTGGCCCTAGTCAGTCACATCCACCGCGTCCTCCCAGAGCTTGTTTCGAGTGTGGTGATATACGCCACATGGTTAGGGACTGGCCCAGACTTGGTAGGGGTGCATCTTCACAGACTGCTCAGCCACAACGTGCTCCTTAGAGTTCTCAGGCAATGATCACAGCTCCAACTGCTACCCCAGCTGCCCAGCCGGCTAGGGGCAGAGGTCGGGGAGATCGAGGTCACCGTCGAGAGAGGGGTCGGGCCAGATATTATGCTATTCCTACTCGTACTGAGGCTATTGCCTCTGACTCCGTCCTTACAGGTATTATACTGGTTTGTCACAGAGAGGCATCGGTTCTATTCGATCCGGGATCTACTTATTCTTATGTGTCTTCTTACTTTGCCCCTAATTTAGGTATGCCTCGTGATTCTTTGAGTTCCACCGTTATATTTCTACTCCTGTAGGGGATTCTCTTATTGTGGACCGCATACATCGGTCATGTTTGGTTACTATTCGTGGTTTTGCGACCAGAGCGGACTTATTGTTACTAGGTATGATTGATTTTGACATTATTTTGGGTATGGTCTGGTTTTCGCCCCATTTTGCTATTCTTGATTGTCACGCCAAGACCGTGACGCTGGCCATGCAAGGTATTCCGCGTGTTGAGTGGAGTGGTACCTTAGATCAGACTCCCAGTAGAGTTATCTCTTTTCTTAAAGCTCAACGCACGGTTGAGAAGGGGTGTGCCGCGTATTTAGCTTATGTGAGAGATGTCAGTGCTAATACCCCTTCCGTTGAATCAGTTCCAGTGGTACGAGATTATCTTGATGTGTTTCTAGTTGATCTTCCGGGCATGCCGCCCGATAGAGATATTGATTTTGGCATTGATCTATTGTCGGGCACTCAGCCCATTTCCATTCCTCTGTATCGCATGGCTCCTCCTGAGTTGAACGAATTGAAGGATCAGTTGTAGGAATTTCTTGATAAGGGTTTTATTCACCCCTAGTGTTTCACCTTGGGGTGCTCCTGTCTTGTTTGTAAAGAAAAAGAATGGTTCTATGTGTATGTGTATCGATTATCGCCAGTTGAACAAGGCTACGGTGAAGAACCGTTATCCTTTGCCTCGTATTAAGGATCTGTTTGACCAGCTTCAGGGTGCACATGTGTTTTCTAAGATTGACTTGCACTCAGGTTACCTTCAGTTGAAGATTCGGGAGCCAGATATTTCGAAGACTGCCTTCAGGACTCGGTATGGTCGTTATTAGTTCCTCATTAAGTCATTTGGGCTAACCAATGCCCCAGCAGCTTTTATGCATCTGATGCACAGTGTGTTCGGACCATATCTCGACTCGTTTGTTATTGTTTTTATTAATGACATTCTGGTGTATTCCTGAAGTCGGGAAGATCATGAACAGCACCTGAGGACTGTGCTTCATACCCTAAGAGAGAAGAAATTATATGCAAAGTTCTCAAAATGCGAGTTTTGGTTGAGTTCACTGGCATTCTTAGGCCACGTGGTGTCGAGTGAGGCCATTCGGGTGGATCCGAAGAAGGTAAAGGCAGTGCAGAGTTTGCCTAGACCCACTTCAGCTACAGAGATTCGCAAGTTTCCTTGGCTTGGCGGGCTACTACCGTCGATTTGTGGAGGGATTTTCATCGATTGCGGTCCCTATGACTAGATTGACCCAGAAGAGTGCCCCATTTCAGTGGATAGAAAAGTGTGAGGCGAGCTTTCAGAAGCTCAAGACAACTTTGACTACAGCCCTAATTTTGATGTTGCCTACCCGTTCGAGGTGTCGCACCTCCTTTTTACCGCTATTACTACACCCTGGGAAGGGATATAATAAAAGGAAGGAGTTTTTCTAATTTAAGGACAGTCGGAACAGGATTTATTTATTTAAATTCAGAGTCGCCACTTGGGAGATTAATGGTGTCCCAAGTCACCTGTTGAATCCCGAACCGAGGAAAGTTTGACTCTATTAACAGTCTGCGAACCAGAAATCCGGATAAGGAATTCTGTTAACCCGGGAGAAGGTGTTAGGCATTCCCGGATTCCGTGGTTTTAGCACGGTCGCTCAACTGTTGTATTTGTTTTTATCTGATTTTCATATATATTCCATTTTATGTTCATTTATTGATATTTCGCTTTATTCTTTATTTTTTTTAAGAATTACAACGTCGTGAAAATATATTTCGGACCACACCGTACCAGTACGCCTGTGGCCTTTAACACATTTCGGCTTCGTTGAGATTTGGATTTGGGTCGCATGAAATGCACACCCGTATTAAGAAGGTAATATTATTAATAATCGCGCCTAAAGCGTCTACGCGTTAATTAACTTTGGGAAAGACCGTGAAATTCTCTAAACGATCCATTCCAATCCTAATTTTTTTTTTGTAAGTAATTATTGAGGGCCCCGCGATTCATTCGTTTCAATGGGCGAGGCTCATCTCAATTTTTATTAAAGGCCAATCCTAAGGTAAACTATATTCTCTATTTGTTTTTGTCCCTAAAAAATCATAAAAAATTCTAGTTAATTTCATTATACAAAACGCTTTATTTACTGCTTATTTAATTTCAAAAAAAAAATTAGGCCTTAAACTTGCTCTCAATGGACTACACTTTAGACATTAACAACAAAAATTAAAATATATCAACACAAACCATGCCTTACATATTTCGTGCATACTTTATTCAAAATTATCAGTATGTATTTAACTATGATTAACAAAGAAACAGTTTTGTTTACCTATTTAAAATAGTGAAAATGTTTTTATTCTATTCAATGTGGCCATTTCCTATTGTTTTTATGAACTTAAGATTGACTTCTTCATGTTATCTGAAATTACCTTTATTGAGAATCAAATGTTTCAACTAAACTACAATTCTTTAATGACCTATATTTACTATTGAAAATACTGGAAATCCCGAAATAATGTGTAATCCTTTATTGCAGTTTCGGTGAAACTAAAATGATAACATTCAAACTATATTAATACAAGTCATACGACCTATTTCAAAATTAAGGTATCATCACAGAAATAATGTCAATATTGATTTTAACTTTCAGATACTGAAATTTAAAAAAAAAACATAATAGTTATAAACTCGCTATTTTCAACTAATCATACACTTAGATTGATCTATTATTTTTTCAGAAGAAAAGCTATTGATATGCACAACTTCAGAATTATATCCTGAAACCTAAGTATAGCTATCACTTTTAACATTTTAATCTCCTAGTTTTTTCACAGTCCTATTAATTATAAGACTGCATATCCTACGAGATACTAATACAAGATCTATCATAAGCAAAGTTTGAATGTACCAGTCCAGTCTGAGAAATTAAAATTCAATTACAATTAGACTAGCCCTAAATGAATACAAATATTTCTGATTCTATATTGATAAAAAAAAAAAGGAAAATAACAATAAACTAGAACAAAACAACTTCATCTTTCTCTTCAACATGCGATTACAACTTCAAATAATTGAGATGTACCTGGAAATAAGATGAAACTCAACGAGATTCTAGGTCACAACAGCAGAAAAGGATCAATAACAGAACGTCAACAACAATTGGCCACAGCTCAATCAACACCATATTAATTTGCAATAACCAGAGATCAATCAGAAAAACCAGTGAAACAACCACATCTAATTGATTTAATCCAGAAAAATCCAGTAGAATACCACAGCAAGCATGGATCGATCAGCAAAACAGAAAAATCAACACAACAAACACTAATCGATCAAGATCAGTAGAGTTTTAGGGCTTTGAATGGAGAATTGATATTTCTCAGGTTTCAGAAGTTTTCTAGGGTTTTTTCTAAACTTGTGGGGTTTAAAAACTTATAGGGTTCCAAAACTTCCTCAAATGAGATCCCAAGGGGTCTATTTATAGGTTTCAAAATGGAGGGAAAACCAATCTTTGCTAATTTTAGAATGGTCCTTTTTTTATTTCAATTTCACCCTTATTGTTTATTAATTAGTGAATTACTGCCCTGTATTTATGGAGAATTACCCTTATTTACCTATCTAGAACATTCTATTTTGGTACATTTCCCATCTTACCCCCACTTCTCTAGAAAATCTACCCTTTTAACCTTTTCTTATGCCCAAATTACCCTTAGTCCCTTAGGTTTATTACAATTAAGCCATTTTATGTTCCCAAGTCTGCCCTCACTCCCTTAGGATTATTACAATTAAACCAATTTAGTATTCCCCAAACCACCCCTGTTACCAAACCCTTTTTTACCCTACTACCCCACTGCTTTTAACCCTAATACTAATTTTCAGAGTTATTTACCAAGTGAACTAGTTAGCAGTCAGCTATAACCAATCACACCATTTATTTAAACTAATCGATTCGACTAAATATCAAATTTAACAGAATAGAATTATTCTATCAAAATCAACTTAAAAGCTAATGAAAATCAGAATCATAAAAAATAAATCCTAATTTCTAACATGAATTCCAATAAACCCTAATTTCTAACACATCACAGAAATCAATACAAAATAATATTGAAAAGCTTATCAAAACTCTTATTAATCTCTACTGTATAATTTCAGAACAGTATTGTTTTAAACGAACAAAATAACAGTCAGAAACCCTAATTAATCAAGACCCAAAAGAAAAATACATATGCAGAGAAAAACAAAAAAAATAAAAATCAAAAGAATAGAAGTACTTAGCTTTCGTTAGTTTCTACATTATTTCCTCTTCTTCTTTCTTTTTTTTTCTCTTTTTTTTTTCTCTTTTTCCTTTAAAACACGACCCCGACGTTTATGAGGCCCTTTTCTTGGATTTTGGTCACTTGAGCGCTTTGATTTGAGATTTTGAGCCACTCCAGTGACTATTAGGGTTTAAAACCTTTGAATATAGGTTAATAATGGTAAGGGGTGGCTTGGTATGATTTTTGAGTGATTTGGATAGACTGACGTTCACCGGAGTTAGGTTTCCGGCGAAATATTTTTTAAGATTCGAATAGATAGGGGCATATTCGAGGAAAACAAATTGGAGGTGTGGAAAAGGAAGGTTGAGACGGATCTATGGTGTAATGGTGGAGGGATTGGCTTAGAAGGTGTTTCCCGCCGGTGGGGTTCCGGCGGGCTGTGGGAGAGGACGAAGGGGCGGCCAGGGTTTCATTTGGGTGAGGATGGTGAATATGAAATGAAAAAGGGTGTAACTTTTGGTATATTAAAAGAATGATAGTGATCAGGGACCATTGGATTAAAAGGATAAACGGTTGAGATTAATTGGGACTTGAAACGACGTCGTCTAGTTAAATGAAAATCAATCCTCAGCCGTTAGTTCGACAGGAATCAACGGTCACGATTAGACCTTAGGAAGTGACGTCGTTTTGAGTATTATATGCATTATCTTCGTCCGTTAGATGGATTCTTTCAACAGATCAGATTTTTCAACTTAAAACGGGGTTGTTTTGTTACTTCTGGGACTCGACCGGTTTGGGTATTTATTGGGTTTGGATCATATTCTAATCCGTTTGGGCTTGGGGGTGGTTAGGCCCAAACAATTTTCCTCTCTTTTGTATTTTTTCAATTTTGTAT
>MU729555.1:7053-33346 GCA_026770625.1 Nicotiana glauca
AATCCATGAACCATTAGCCTCGAATCAAACTGCATCTTCTCGAATATCAATTTGAAGATTCGAGCAGAAAACTAAACCACCCCAAGCAAGCCCAAATTCTTACCAGGTGTTCCCCTGACCTTTCTCATAACCAAACCAAGCTTGGTTTGGTTCGAATCTGACCAGAAAATCACGAACCCCAAATCGCGAGTTAAGACATTTTTCCTCCATTGTTGAGCATCTTGGGAGATTTTTGCGAGCAATTGAAGAGGGTTTCGCAGGGGATTGACTGGAGGTAAGTTCTATGAACTAAAAACATGATTATATTGTGAAATTTGTCTAGAAATTCATGGAAATTGAGCCTAAAATTTATGAACTAGGGCTTGAGTTTTTGATATTCCAAATTGGGATTTGATAGGAAATTTGAGCTCGAATTTGGGAGTTCTTGGTGTGTATGGACTCGTGGCGAGATGAGGAATTCGGTAATGTGAGTTTCGTAATTTTTCGAGAAGCGGGCCCGGGGCTCGGGTTTTGCTAGTTTCGATATTTTTGCTATTTCTCGATTTCTTTCAATTGGGTATTGTCCCCTTAGCATATTGTGATATATTTGCTCTGATTTTGGTTAGATTCGACGCACGTGGAGGATGGTTTGAGGGTCAAAGGCGTCGCGGGATAGAGATTTCACCGGTTCGAGGTGAGTAATACTTGTAAATGATATCCTGAGGGTTTGAAACCCCGGATTTGCACATCATAGTGCCATATTGTGGTGACTTGCACGCCGGATATGAGCGTGGGGTAGAGCACCGTTGGGGGACTGTGACTTGGTCTGTCCCGTTTGTTGATTTTTACCGCGTATTTGATTGAAATTATTTGTTATCATCATAATTTGGGTTGATTGCCATGTTTGGGGATTCGTGCCAACTATGTGAATCCTTCGGGGAATGGTATCACTGTCTTTGCATTACTTGCATATTATTTGATCTCGGTCCAAAGTTTTAATACTATTTTGTAAACTCAGCCATTTTTCTAATATTTGAAAACTTGAACAATGTTTTATTGACGTTTTGAGCTGAGGACTATCATGTTAATATTGCCCAAGTGGCTTATGTGAATTTATGGACTGAGCATGGATCGGGCTGCACGCCGCAGCAGTGTTATGCTGATTCTGAATATATGGATGGCTCGGGCTTCACGTCGCAACGATGATATATTGATATTGAGGTCGAGAGCCTGTTTGATGCCACGATATGGCTGATATTGCGCTTGGGCTGTAGGAGCCCCTCCGGAGTCTGTACACACCCCCAGTGAGCGCCGTCGATGATAAATAAATGGAGCGGGCTGCACGCCGCAGCGGGTACTGGAATGTACCGTTATTTGCATTGCATTGCATTCATGCATTTGTTCACTATTCGTTGTTTGTGTTATTTCTTGAGATATCTGTTTACTGTTCTGGTATTGTCTGATCACTCTTGAAGAGGATAAATCTTAGACAGTGGTAACAATGACACTGTATGATGCGTTTGGTCAGGTAACAGTGGCTGAGATTATTGCCCAAGGGGCGGGTCTCTATGCATAGTGTCACTAATTGTTGAAAATTATTTTCGCAACTATTAAAGGGATCATCTTCAAAAGAGGTTTAAAAACTGAGCCAGGATACTTTGAAGTTTTCACAGTTTTCCCTGATTTTCTCAATTTAAGGGTTTTTCACTGCTTCCATACAGCATAATGATATGTTATGCGTGATTTCTTACCGCTCAGTTATTATTTACTTTTATTACTCACTGAGTTGGAGTACTCACTTTACTTCCTGCACCTCGCATGCAGTTGCAGGTATTGTTCACCCGGTAGCGGGTTATTAGCTGATTGAAGGTACTACTATTGAGGCTGAGCAAGGTGACTGCCAGCGTTCGCGGCACCGGACACTGTCTTTAAAATTCTAGAATTTATTATTGTATATTATTAGTAGTGTAGTTGTGTTTAGGCTTTTTTAGATGCTCGTGACTTGTGACACCCCGATTTAGGGCTGAGCTGGGATGGTTCCCTGTTATATCATTTTCTTCCGCATTTATGATAATGTTATCTATTGTTTTCGACTCATTCTTGCTAAGTAAATGTTAAAAGAAGTATTGTTAATCTGTTGGCTGGCCTTGTCTTCACGAGAGGCGCCATTACGACCGGATTCGGGAATTGGGTCGTGACACTACCTCAAGGATAGTGCGCCTAAAAAGAAGTACATGGATCTGCACATGAAAAACATGCGCAGAAGAGGCATGAGTACACCACAACGGTACTCAGTAAGTGTCAATCCTAACCTCGGTTGGGCAGTGACGAGAAAGGTCAGGGCCCTACCAAGAACAATAATAATAATAATGTCTTGCAACAATATGAAATAAACAGAATTAATCGGTACAACTATGGAGTAAGACAGGTTATACGAGACAACAATTAACATTCAAAGAAAAATGATAACACAGAGTAAAACAGCTCAATATCAGTACCAATAGTGAGGCTCTCCCAGGATACCGTCCTATAGTCCCTTTCATCAACTGTCCAAGGAGCTCCTGGGATACCGTCCCGTAGGCCATCATATGAGAATATTCTGAAGAATCTCCTGGGATAACGTCCCGTAGTCCAACTATCAATGTGCAGGGGGGATCTAACCCGCAGTCCCAAAGTAAATGTGCAGGGGGGTCTACCGGGAATCTAACATGTAGTCCCAAAGTAAATGTGCAGGGGGATCTACCGGGAATCTAACCCGTAGTCCCAAAGTAAACAGACAAGGTGGAGCTACCGGAATCCCACATCCGTAGTCCCAATGTAATACACAGTCACAACACGGAGATATTCAGAAATGAAGCTCAAAAAATACAAGGCAACAGGTAGTTCTAGCCTAACATGCTTCACGTAATGCAAACAAAGCAACTTGAGCAAATAGGCAATTTAGAACAACTAAGCATGCTTTTCTAGCTAACACAAATCTATAAATTCAAATAAAAATACACCATATAAGAAAGAAACTCAATCTAAATATTTAAAAAAAAAATTGGATTTTCAACAATTAGCTCAAGTACGCGCTCTTCACCTTACGTACAAGACATTCAATTACCAAATATCATATCCTAAAGGGAAAGGTCTCCCACACAAGGTTAGACAAGCCACTTACCTCAAACCGGCACAAAATCAACTAGAAACCACGCCTTTGCCACGAGTATCCGACTCCAAATGGCCCAAATATATTCAATTTAATTACATATAATAAATAACATCTCAAGCAACTGATTTTACTATTTAATTTAAAGCTAAGACGCAAATTTAGGTAAAATGACCAAAATGCCCCTCAGGCCAACGTCCCGGAGCCGGATAATTTTTACATTTTCAGAACCCTCGTACTCTCACGAGTCCAACATAACAAGAACACTAAAATCGGAGTCCAAATGGCCCCTCAAATCCTCCATTAAAGTTATAAGAACTTCTCCCCCAATTTCCACAAAAATTTCGAAATTAAAAGATGAAATTAACTAAAGATTGATGGGATATAACTATAAGGGATTAAAGAAACGTTACCCAATGATCTTCTCAAAATTGCCCTCTCCCGAGCTCCAATTTGATTTTTCCAACTTTTGAAACTAAACCCTCGAATTCACTATTTCTTGCGAGTGATTTCCGCTTCTGCGGTCAAGGGGCTTTTGCGGAAACTATACCGCTTCTACTGTTTTCAATAACCAGCTGAGGGACCGCATCTGCGATTAAAATCTTGCAGGTGCGAAACTGCATATGCGGAAATTCTTCCGCTTCTGCGGAAAACTGAGGGAACACTAACGTCCGCTTCTGCGATGCCCAAGCCGCTTCTGCGGTTCCCAAGCCGCAAAAGCAAAAATACCAGTAGCAGAAAAGCTTCAGCTGCTGCAACACCTCTCCGATCTCCCCGTCAACCATCCGAAATAATCCCGAGGCCCCCGAGACCTCAACCAAAATCACCAATAACACCTAATACCTCATTCAAACTTGTACCAACCCTTAAACCACCTAAAACAACGTCGGAAACTCGATTAAATCAAGGATTTGAGCCTAAGAACTTCAAATTCTATCAAAACACGCTTTTGATAAAAAACCTAACCAAACTTCGTCCGAATGACCTAAAATTTTACACACACATCCCAAATGACATGACGGAGCTACTGCAACTTTCGGAATTTCATTCCGACCCTCGAATCAAAATCTCACTATCGGTCCGGAAACTTCAAAAATTCAAACTTCGGCATTTCAAGCTTAAATTAGCTACGAACCTCCAAAATACATTTCGAACATGCTCCCAACCCCGAAATCACCTAACAGAGCTGACAAACTATCGAATTTCCATTCCGAGGCCGTCTTCACATTGTTCCGACTGCGGACCACTTTCCAACTCTTAAGCTCTCATTTACGGACTAAGTGTCCCAAAACTCTCTAAAACACAACATCGAACGTCCCGGCGAACCAAAATAGCAAAAATAAACTTAGGGGAAGCAGTTAATAGGGGATTGGGGCGTTAATTCTTAAGACGACCGATCGGGTCGTCACATCCTCCTACACTTAAACATCCGTTTGTCCTCGAACGAGCATGGAGAACATACCTGAAGTAGTGAAAAGATGAGGGTAACTGCTGCGCATATCCTGCTCGATCTCCCAAGTCGCCTCCTCGGTCGGCTAACCCCCGCCACTGAACCTTTATTGAAGCAATGTTCTTCGACCTCAACTTTCTGATCTGCCTATCCAATATAGCCACTGGCTCCTCAATATAGGATAAATCCTTGTTCAACTGGACTGAACTGAAATCCAAAACGTGCGACGGGTCACCGTGATATCTCCGGAGCATCGAAACATGAAATACCGGATGAACCCCGGCTAAATTAGGAGGCAAGGCAAGCTCATAAGCAACCTCCCCAACTCGCCTCAAAATCTCAAAAGGGCCAATAAACCTCGGACTCAACTTTGCTTCTCATGACACCTTTCATAGGCGAAATCCAAAGCAGAACCCGCTCACCAACCATATATGAAACATCACGAACCTTGCTGTCCGCGTAGCTCTTCTGTCGGGACTGGGATGTACGGAGTCTATCCTGAATCATCTTAACCTTCTCCAATGCATCCTAAACCAACTCTGTGCCCAATAGCCTGGCCTCACCCGGCTCAAACCAGCCCACCGGAGATCTACACCTCCTACCATATAAAGCCTCATACGGTGTCATCTGAATGATGGACGGATAACTGTTGTTGTAAGCAAACCCCACCAATGGCAAGAACTGATCTCAAGACCCTCCAAACTCAATCACACACGCGCGGAGCATATCCTCAAGAATCTGAATGGTACGCTCGGACTATCCGTCCATCTAGGGGTGAAATGCTGTGCTCATCTCCACCTGAGTACCTAGCTCCTGCTGCATGACTGTCCACAACCGCGATGTAAACTAAGTACCTCTGTCTGAAATAATAGAAATTGGAATACCATGCAGACAGACGATCTCCCAAATAAATATACTCTTCGCCAATCACTCCGATTAATAAGTGGTACACACAGGAATGAAATAAGCGAAGTTGGTCAGCCGATCCACAATAACCCAAATGGCATCAAACTTTTTCAAGGTCCGTGGGAGTCCATATACAAAGTCCATGGTGATACGCTCCCCTTTCCACTCCAGAATCTTTATCTTCTGAAGCAACCTACCCGGTCGCTGGTGCTCATACTTCATCTGCTGGCAGTTGAGGCATCTAGACACATACCCAACTATATCTTTCTCCATCCGCCTCCACCAATAGTGCTACCTCAAGTCCTGATACATCTTCGCAGCACCCGGATGGATGGAATACCGCGAACTATGGGCCTCCGCTAAAATCAACTCTCGAAACTCATCAACATTGGGCACACAAATCTAGCCCTGCATCATCAATACCCCATCATCTCCGATGGTCACATCTCTGGCATCTCCACGCTAAACCTTGTCCTTAAGGACAAGCAAATGAGGGTCTTCATACTGCTGCTCCCTGATACGATCAAATAAGGAAGATCGAGAAACCACACAAGCTAGAACCCGACTGGGCTCCGAAAGATCCAATCTCACAAACTGGTTGGCTAAGTCCTGCACATCCATCGCCATAGGCCTATCTAAAGCTGGAAATATGTAAAACTCCCCAAACTCTCCGCCCGACAACTCAAGGCATCCGCTACCACATTGGCCTTACCTGGACGATACAGAATAGTAATATCATAATCCTCCAGCAACTCTAAATACCTCCTCTGATGCATATTTAGATCCTTTTGCTTGAACAAGTGCTGCAAACTCCGATGGTCAGTATAGATCTCACAAGGCACACCGTACAAATAATGACGCCAGATCTTTAAGGCATGAACAATAACAGCTAGTTCAAGGTCGTGGACAGGGTAATTCTTCACATGTATCTTCAATTGTCTGGACGCGTAGGCAATCACCCTACCGTCCTGCATCAACACCGCTCCAAGGACACCTGTCGAGGCATCACAATAGACAGTATAAGACCCCGAACCGGTAGGTAACATCAAAATTGGGGCTGTAGTCAAAGCTGTCTTGAGCTTCTGGAATCTCGCCTCACACTCCTCTGTCCACTGAAATGGGGCACCCTTCTAGGTCAATCTAGTCATAGGGGCCGCAATCGATGAAAATACCTCCACAAAATAATGGTAGTAGCCCGCCAAACTAAGGAAACTGCGAATCTCTATATATGAGGAGGGCCTAGGTCAACTCTGCACCGCCTCCACCTTCTTCGGATCCACCCGAATGCCCTAACTCGATACCACGTGGCCTAAGAATGCCACAGAACTCAACCAAAACTTACATTTCGAGAACTTTGCATATAACTTCTTCTCTCTCAGGGTCTGAAGCACTATCCTCAGGTGCTGCTCATGATCTTCCCGACTCCGGGAGTATACAAGAATATTATCTATGAAAACAATGACTAACGAGTCGAGATATGGCCTGAACACACTGTGCATCAGATGCATGAGTGCTGCTGGGGCATTGGTCAGCCCAAATGACATAACAAGGAACTTGTAATGGCCATACCGAGTCCCGAAGGCAGTCTTCGGGTATTTGGCTCCCGAATCTACAATTGGTGGTAACCCGAGCGCAAGTCAATCTTAGAAAATACTTGTACGCCCTAAAACTGGTCAAACAGATCCTCAATACGAGGCAAAGGATAACGGTTCTTCACTGTAACCTTGTTCAACTGGCGATAATCAATACACATACGCATGGAACCATCCTTTTTCTTTACTAAAAAGACAGTAGCACCCCACGGTGAAACACTGGGGCGAATAAGACCCTTATCAAGCAATTCCTGTAACTGATCCTTCAACTCCTTCAACTTAGGAGGAGTCATACGGTACAGAGGGATGGAAGTAGGCCGAGTGCCCGGCAATAGATCAATGCCAAAACCAATGTCTCTATAGAAGGGGCATGCCCAGAAGATCAGCTGGAAACACATCGGGATAATACCGTACTACTGGGATTGAATCAATAGAAGGGGTATCAATACTGACATCTTTTACATAAGCTACATACGCGGCACACCCCTTCTCAACCATGCTCTGATCTTTAAGGAAAGAGATAACTCTACTGGGAGTGTGATCTAAAGTACCACTCCACTCAACACGCGAAATACCTGGCATAGCCAGCGTCACGGTCTTGGCGTGACAATCAAGAATGGCAAAATGGGGCGACAACCAGTCCATGCCCAAGATAATATCAAAGTCAACCATACTGAGTAACAATAAATCTGCTCTGGTCTCAAAACCACAAATAGTAACCAAACATGACCGATAAATGCGGTCCACAACAAGAGAATCCCCTACATGAGTAGAAACATACACGGGGGCACTCAAAGAATCCCGAGGCACACCCAAATGCGGAGCAAAGTAAGAAGACACATAAGAATAAGTAGAGCCCGAATCGAATAGAACCAATGCCTCTCTGTGACATACCAGTATAATACATGTAATGACGGAGTCGGAGGGAACATCCTTGGTACGAGCATGAATAGCATAATATCTGGCCTAGCCCCTCTCTCGAGGGCGGCCTCTATCTCCCCAACCTCCGCCCCTAGCCGGCTGGGCAGATAGGGTAGCAGCTGGAGCTGTGACCATGGCCTGAGAACTCTGAGAAGTACGATGTGGCTGAGCAGTCTGTGAAGATGCACCCCTACCAAGTCTGGGGCAGTCCCTAACCATATGGAGTGTATCACCACACTCAAAAAAAGCTCTGGGAGGACGCGATGGCTGTGATTGACTAGGGCAAGGTCTGCTAGACTGACCTCTGGAGGCACCCCGCGCAGGAGACGCGCTAGAAACTGGAGGTGCATAGTAAGGCTCCTGAGGTATAGGTGGAGCTGGAGCACTGATGGCTACTGGAAGAGCTGAATGAACGTGAAGACCCATATAACCCCTACCATGATGACCTACTGCTGGGGTACGGGCACCAGAGTAGTGACCCGACTCTCGAGACCTCTTGGCCTCCCTCTCCACTTGCTCCCTGGCGATCATACCCTTGATCCTCCTAGCAATGCTCACTATATGCTGATAAGGGATGTCCATATCCAACTCTTGAGCCATGCTAGATCTGATAGGTGGGATAAGACCCTCGATGAACCTGCGAACTCTCTCACGAACTGTAGCAACCAAGGCCGGTGCATGCCTGGCCAACTTGGTATAACAGATAGCATACTCCGAAACTGTCATAGTACCCTGGCGCAAATGCTCAAACTCTGCGCGCCATGCGTCCCTGAGACTATGAGGGACAAACTCTCTCATGAACATATCTGAGAACTGGGTCCAGGTTAGTGAGGCAGCCTCGGCTGGACTGTCTATCTTATAAGTACGCCACCAATCATAGGCGTCTCCCCGAAGCTGGAAGGCGGTAAAGGAAACCCTGTTGGACTCTACTATGCCTATAGTGAGAAGAATACGGTGACACTCCTCTAGAAATCCCAAGGCATCATCTGATGCTAATCCACTGAATACTGGGGGTTCATACTTCTTGAACCTCTCAAGTCTCCGTTGCTCGTCCTCTGAAGCAGCTGGCCTGTCCTCGGGCTGAACTGGCGGTGCAGGAATAATCTCGGGAGCCTGCTCAACATGCACTCACTGCTCAGGAGTGCGGATGGCGGGAGTCTATGCTCTTTCCCCAGCCTGGGATGTGGCTACAACAAAGGGAAGCAGCCCTGCCTGAGCCAGGGTGGTATACATACTCATGAACTGAGCCAAAGTCTCCTGAAGAACTGGAGCAGTACTGGCAGTAGTGGGCGTGCTAGGTGCCTGGGCTCCGGTTGGATCTGCTGGTGGTGCCTCGGCGGCAGCTCGCGCAGGTGCTCTAGCTGTACCATGTGCGCGTCCTCGTCCTCTACTCCAGCCCCGACCTCTAACGGCTGCAGCAGGGGGCACAGGTGCCTGATCATCCCCAGTAGCGCGTGTCCTCACCATCTGTGAGAGAATAGAAGACAGAAGTTTAGAATTTGTGATGTCAAAATATCACACGACAAGGAAATCAAATGAAGTGGAAATTTTCCTAACAGTTACATAGCCTCTCGTAGATAAGTACAGAAGTCTCCGTACCGATCAGCGAGACTCTAATAAACCGGCCTATGTTCCATGACTCCTATGAACCTAGAGCTCTGATACCAACTTGTCACGGCCCCAGTTCACCCTCCGTGAATATGTCGTGATGTCACCTAATTCCTATAATTAGCTAAGCCTAATAATGCGGAAAACGACATAACTTGCAGAATAAATTATTTAAAACTGAACAATTTAAAAGGAAACTGTATAAAAGATGTCGCTTGGCATATATCACTAAAAAATGTGGAAGTCTACAATATCACCCCAGAACCCGGAAACTCACGAGAACACAAGCTAATGGTAAGTAATACACGGCTCTAACTCTAGAATATCTAAAGCAAAAGTACAACAAAAGGCTAAATACAACAGATAGAGTAAAGAAAGAGACTCTTCAGTCTGCGGACGGTGCAGATGTACCTCGAAGTCTCCGTAGCTCTCCCTACCTCAAGGATAGTGCGTCTGAAAAGAAGTACCTGGATCTGCACATGAAAAACATGCGCATAAGAGGCATGAGTACACCACAGCGGTACTCAGCAAGTGTCAATCCTAACCTCGGTTGGGTAGTGACGAGGAAGGTCAGGGTCCTACTGAGAACAATAATAATAATAATGTCTTGCAACAGTATGAAATAAACAGAATTAATCGGTATAACTATGAAGTAAGATAGGTTATACGAGACAACAATTAACTTTTAGAGAAAAATGATAACACATAGTAAAACAGCTCGATATCAATACCAATAGCGAGGATCTCCCAGGATACCGTCCTGTAGTCCCTTTCATCAACTGTCCAAGGAGCTCTCGGGATACCGTCCCGTAGCCCATCATATGAGAATATTCTGAAAGATCTCCCGGGATATCGTCCCGTAGTCCAACTATCAATGTGTAGGGGGGATCTAACCCACAGTCCCAAAGTAAATGTGTGGGGGGATCTACCGGGAATCTAACCCGTAGTCCCAAAGTAAATGTGCAGGGTGATCTACCGGGAATCTAACTCGTAGTCCCAAAGTAAATAAACAAGGAGGGGGGGGGGGGAAGCTACCGGAATCCCACATCTGTAGTCCCAATGTAAATACGCAGTCACAACATGGAGATATTCAGAAATAAAGTTAAAAAAATACAAGGCAACAGGTAGTTCTAGCCTAACATGCTTCACGTAATGCAAACAAAGCAACTTGAGCAACTAGGCAATTTAGAACAACTAAGCCTGCTTTTCTAGCTAACACAAATCTATAAATTCAAATAAAAATACAGCAGATAAGAAAGAAACTCAGTCTAAATGTTCAAAATAAAACCGAATTTTCAACAATTAGCTTAGGTACGCGCTCGTCACCTCACGTACAAGGCATTCAATTACCAAATATCATATCCTAAGGGGAAAGGTCCCCCACACAAGGTTAGACAAGCCACTTACCTTAAATCGGCACAAAAGAATTGTCAAAGTTAATGTCAAAAATGTGGTCCATTATGCGACCGCATAATCGATATGCGGACCGCATTCCTACCGCAGAGTGAAGCAGAGAGTTGGTCTAAGTTGATGTCAAAAATGCGGTCTATTATGCGACCGCATAATCAATATGCGGACCGCATTCCTGCCGCATAGTGAACCAGAGAGTTGTTCTAATGTTTTGGGATCCTCTTTGTCTTATGTCATCTGACCTTGAACACTGCAGAATCATTTATGCTAGTTGCCTTGAAGTGCCATGTACAGTTTTCACCAATACATATCAGCTAGTAGCTACAAAATAAATACATTTTACACAATGGGTTAAAATTTAGATTTAAAGAAAAAACTGTTTTAGCTTAAAAAATCACATTATACAATATATATACAATATAACTACAATTCTGTTAAACATTATCAGAAGGAAAAACTGAATAAGTAAAAAATACAAATAAAATACAAAATTAAAAAAAATAATAATCTTTGACTATTCATATCTTCATACCTTCTAGCACTAGATCTTTTGACCCTGAATTGGAATTTGTGCATGACAGAATAGTGCTTCATTGCAGTTGCAATTGTTTCCTTGTCCTGGTATACTTGTCTTACTTCAATAGAACTTGGTGTACTATCAATTATTATTATACTTTCATATTCTCCTATAACGGGAGATAGTGGCATATCAATTAAATTTAGTATTCCAGACGAACCTGCATGGAAATAAAAAAAATTATTGTTATCACCTATTTGTAGAAATTTTATAGATAAATTGTACAAATATTGAAATTCAGCATTTCATATTAATTTTTCAACTTTTTTATAGTTTTATTGTAGAATAAATGTAGAAATTTTGTAGACAGTACGGAAATCCATATATGTAGTTAATTGTAGTTAAAGTGTAGATAAAATGTAGTTTACTGACATTATACCGGAATTTCATAGAAAAAATAACATCACACACTTGCAGTTGTGTTCTCATTGGTGATACTCAATTCCATATTGAAATCGCGAACAATAATACATAGCGGATATGATCCTAAGTTTTTATTTTCCTTTTTCGTCTCCATGTATACACGAACACCCATATCGTTCCTAATTTCCATTGGAGGACAATGCTCGTTGACAATGTGTTTGATTTCTATATTTTTTTCGGATGTATCAATCATTAATTATTGTGCTATTGTAGAAATCAATAGACTATAACTCGCATCCTCATCGACTACTATGCCATCGACCTCAAATTCTCTAAATCTCCCACAGCTATGCCAATTCCCATTTAGTTGTAGCGTAATTGGTATTTTTGCCATAATTGCTTTTGTTGCAGAAGAATTGTAGAAGATTTTGTCGATTTTGAATTGTAAAATCAGAGGAAACGTTGAAACAAAGTGTATCCCAAAAACAGAGTACGGCAATTTTGTAACGAAGTCGACGATAGTTATTACGAAGCGTGATTTGCGTTTGGGAAGATATGGAAAATATTTAATTTTCCTTTTTGGGCGGCTAAATAAGGAATCATAAAGCTACCTTAATTCCTTATTTAATGCATTGTATATATTATATAAAAATATTATTAGCATGAATGGTAATATGCAAACTATGAACATATTTGTTAATATAGTTTGATATATGGTATATATACAAATCACTGTCAGGTAATTCTCTCATTACATAACGAAGCGTTGTCGTTTTAGTAAAAGCACTAGTATAAAACTCTATATACATTTTTTGTTGTAGGAAAAAGGTTTGATTCTGAAAAAGCAAATGAAAGCGCGGGAAAACCGACGACGGCCACCGCTTCGACGTCCGCGAAAGGCGGAGATTGGAGACGCCGGAGAAATGCAGGAGCAGGACGACGATCTCGAGTTAGAGAAAGTTCGGTTGGTAAGCTTAGCTCTTGAATTCGGTTTTGATGAAGACTCCGCAAACACGTGCTTGAATCGCCTCATTGAACTCTACGGTAACCCCCGCACCCCCCAAAATTTTCCCATTCCTTGCCCCAAAGGCCCAAACTGAACCCTAAGACAATTACAAATATCACTTCATAAATTAGCATTATATATATATAAAAGTTAAACAGACAAAAAACACAAGTTATTTGAATGACAAACTCTACATAAGTGGAAAAAGTCTCGTGCAGAAACCCAAGTAGAATAGACCGAATGTGGTCCGGCCCTTCCCTGACGGCGCATAGGGGATGTTAGTACTTTGGCATTATAAAAGTCAAATAGAAAAATGGATATAAGTTATTTTAAAACATAAGCTCTGCCTAAGATAGTTTCCCCAAACATAGCTGGTCACAAGTCCGATTATAGGGTTGTAGTAAATTGACAACTAGTGAAAAAGTAGTCTAGTTATGAAAAGATTCATACATGTGACTTCAACTAGTTCAGAATTCAGGACATACGTGATTGATATACTTTTATATTTTTTAAACTAGACAAGTTACATGGTTCTAATGTAGGAGTAGTTGGCTGAATTATTACAGTTCTCATTTTTTTACTTGTGAAGGTGATGATGGGCGAGATTTCATCAGTGTGGAGCATTGCGGAGATGATTTTCTTGCGGCGCTGGCAGAATCAATGCAAGACACTGAGGATTGGGATGATTTGCAAGCCATTGAATCAGAGGCTTGTGGAGCTCTAGCTGATATGTGGGCTAAGGATGTTCGTGACAACTGTAAAGTTGAATGTGATGAGGATTCTACGACCTATGTCCATGTTATTGAGGATTCACCGCAACAGCACAGGCGTGCAAAAGCAGTGGTGTTGGATTCTTCAAGTGACAGTGAAGAGATGGGTATGAGATGTGCAAGCAAAGAGGATGTTGCTTCTACCTCTAAGATTCGTCTTGACAGAAGCCACCAGGGAGGGCGTTGTACCTCAGCGTCAATGGTAGTATTTATTTAGACTTAGAATGCTTTCTATCAACTGTTTTATTGTTCATTTCTTAAAGTATCAGCATTTCTAGGGGATGTCATCTTATTTATTTTTGGCTGCAAATCATGTCTTAGTTCAATACTTCAACCTCGCTTCAATTGTTCCTTTTTTTTTTCTTTTGGTTTTAGTTTCATTGTCTTCTTTTTCTTTTCTGAATTTACTTCATACTTAATATATGCTGCAGCATTGCATTAGAACAACATGCGTTGAATCATCTGGTAAATTCTTTCAAATAGCTGAGACCTAAATGAATGGCTATGTAATGTACTGTTAGCTGACATGTGATCACCCTTGTTCTAGTTAAACCTTACCTCTTTCAATTCATCGAGTACTGACTGAAATCCTCCTATCCCTGCTCTGCCCTTGTCGAAAGGATTATACGAGTGTGGTTACTGAAGGTTCATTTTCATCAGTCTCTGCTGAAATGGAGTCCTCCTTGGCATCAAATCTTGGGGATAGAACCCTTAGTTATGAAGAGTTGCAAAGGTTGGATTCTATTGAACTGGCAAATGTGGTAGTATTTGGAAACAGGTCCTTTCGACCTCTACAACATCAAGCTTGTCAAGCATGTCTTCAAAAGCGTGATTGCTTTGTTCTTATGCCAACTGGAGGTGGTAAAAGTCTTTGCTACCAGGTAGGTTTCTTTACCATTCAGCTGGTCCTTTCCCCAAGTATTGTCTAGAGTGATGCATGATCACAATTCACAAGAACTTCTTTATTATATTGAACTAGCAGTTAATTAAATCTGGTTTTTGAGATGTTGGAGCACAAGTTCCAATGCATAAAAAGTTGCAGAGTTGTCTGCCAAAAGATGAAAATCTTGCGTCACTGCTTCTCCTGTTGTTTATGTGCTCGCATTTTGTCGTACGCTCTATGTTATCTTATCCTCAGTTTCCTTATGAGAAGTCAGCTGCTATTCACACATTACACTGCAGAAAGTTATATGACTGTTCATCTCAGACACATAAATCATATTTAAGGTCAATGTGCAATATCTTTTCACAAGGGTTGTCTAGAGAGCACATAACAATTAACATCTTGCTTGAAGTATGCAATCCTTTTAGTTTGGGGACTTGGCATGATTTCCCATTCTGTCACTCATCAACTTACCCAGGGATGTACTGCGTAAGCCATAAAGAATCCCATGTTGGGAAAAGCTAGAAAAAACATTGTGTTAAAAGAAGTGGTGACAATTTCCTATTGGAGTGACAGTTCACCATTGTTGCATATGAAGATCTTAAAGTTTTCTTTTGATAAATCATACTAATGTTTGCTGTTGAAAATATCTACAAAGTGTGGGTTTGCAGAAAGGTTAATCCAGTCGTCTAGACACCCAGGTAGCCTTTCTTTACACCCAAAAGTACATGAGCACAAAACATTTTCATACTATTCATATTCCTCTCGCTTCTATGGAACAATATCCTATTTTTACATTTCACAACTAACCAACAAACCGTATGTTGTGGAAGGATTTTTACCATTGTATGCTGCTATTATATGGCTTCACCCACTTTATTAAAAGCATACATATTAGCCCTTTCTGTCATCAATAAACTTTTGATCATCAACGCTAGAAAATTCATTCAAAGTAAAAAGTAAACAGAGAAAGCTCTGTTACTACATTTTTTAGATTACATTTTATGCAGTTAATAATGGATTTCAGATGCTTAAAATTCTCCCAACTTTGTCAATATTTAATTCAAGATTGGCCTTAAGGAAATTATAGCCGCCCATAATATCATACTAATTTGTCAAGACTCTGACTAATGTTAGCACTAATTCTATTTTCCTTGCCTGCTATGCAGCTTCCAGCGATCGTACAACCTGGTGTTATGATTGTTGTATCCCCCCTACTTTCCCTAATTCAAGATCAGATAATCACGCTTAACCTCAAGTTTGGGATACCAGCAACATTTTTGAATTCTCAACAAACTCCCTCACAAGCTGCAGCTGTACTACAAGAATTAAGGCAAGGTTTTACTTATCTTTCTTCATAACCACCCCTTTGGTCCTCCAGTTGCCTTTAAGGAGAACATATTTTTGAGAATGACTAATACTAATAAACTTCTTGAGCCTGCCACAGTGGCAGAAAATACGTTTGTGTTCATCGCATGACTCATGGTCCATAAGATCCATGGTCATGCAAGCCCCTAGCACACATGTGTTGGCAGGAAAACTTACCACATTTTCAATATGTCTCATCTTGTATTCTGCAGCACAAACAAAAAGAATTTGCTTGCTTTTCATAATTATTTGCAAGAATGAGAAGCTTGGTAGATAGTTCTTGAAATTTAAGGAAATGGGGAGGCCGACATTTTTACCTGTGCTGGTCTTTTGTCCCGATCTCTTCTCACATGTTTTCCTTTGGCTATGAAATAAATCTTGAATTCCTTAAAATTATGCTTGTTTTCAGTTTGGACTGACTCTGATGACATAATTTCATATCAAATCCCAAGTTATGACTATTCCATCAATCCATCCTTTGTTAAATGATTTTACTATCAGAACTCTCTACAAGTATTCTTTAGAAAGTAATTTGCTTTTGTAGAAAGTTGTAGCAGTCTTGTGATCCTGTGGCAAAATTGCTCCTAACATCATATTCTGGATTTGCATCTTCGTTTCTTACTTCTAGGAAAGATACACCATCATGCAAGCTACTCTATGTAACTCCTGAGAGGATAGCTGGAAATTTGTCATTTCAAGAAACCTTAAAATGTATGCATAGAAAGGTGAGCATTTTGTAAGCATATAACACCACATGCGGTCCAGAATATTGCTAATTGGTCTTTGTAAATAGAAGTTTTACTGCACTAATTTCAGGGACTATTGGCTGGTTTTGTTATTGATGAGGCTCACTGTGTGAGGTATGTCCTTATTCTAATATCATCTTATCTGCTCAAGAAGTCACTGAAGCTGGAGGAAAAGAAGTGAAAAAACAATAGCAGACTGATGTGCCAGATGGCCATAAGGGACAAGGAAATCCATCAAACAACTAGATCCTCCTTTATCGTTGGTGGCCTATATCAACCTTATGTTTTTTGAAACATAGTTTTAGCCTTCTTTATCTGATTGGTAATAGGAATCAAGAAAATGATTGAAAATTTTATGGTCCCAGTTTCAAATGATTTTAAGAAATAGAGAAACAATAGGTGTGTTCTCAATGTGTATCTGATCTGTTCTTTTACCTGTTTTCAGCCAATGGGGACATGATTTTCGACCAGATTATAGACTACTAGGATGTCTTAAGCAAAATTTTCCAGATGTTCCGGTGATGGCATTAACTGCCACAGCAACCCACGCAGTCCGTGAAGTAAGACAGCTACTTAAATTTGCTCTTTTGTGCGGTCTGTTTAGTTTCTTGGTTTTCACAGTTTTTGCACTTTGCAGGATATCTTGAGAGCCTTAAGGATTCCTCATGCCCTTGTCCTTGAGACCAGCTTTGACAGATCTAATTTAAAGTATGAAGTAACTGGAAAGAGCAAAGAGCCACTCAAGCAGCTTGGGAATCTATTATTGGATCGGTTCAAGAATCTATCTGGAATTGTGTACTGCCTATCCAAAAGTGAGTGCATGGAAGTCTCAAAATTTTTGAATGAGAAATGCAAAATCAAAACAGCATACTATCATGCTGGGTTGGCATCTCGTCAGAGGGTTGCAGTTCAGAAGAGGTGGCGCTCTGGGGAGGTTGATGTCGTCTGTGCGACTATTGCTTTTGGAATGGGAATTGACAAACCTGATGTTGTGAGTGCTTGTAGACTATGCTGTTTCTCTGCTTCTTTCCATCATACTAGATCTTTAATGACTGATGATGTTGCAAATATGACTCTTAATCAAATGCCATCGATAAATGATCTTGATACAACTATAGAAAGCCTTAATCGAGTGAAAGGCTGAAGCCATAGAAGTGCATTGAAAGATTGTTAAACCTATTATTAGTACATTTTTCTGGAGATGATTAGCCATTTTAGGTCTAGATCTTCTCTGGAGGCGCTTGATGTGATAGTGGGAGCGAAAGTTCTTTTTATTTTGAAATTCTACTGTATGCACCATTTGACATTTCAGGAATAAGGTAGTGGACTGATAACTTTCTACATTTTCAGCGGTTTGTTGTTCACAATACAATGTCCAAATCTATTGAAAGTTATTATCAGGAAGCTGGAAGGGCAGGAAGAGACAGCCTTCCCTCTACGTGTGTCATATTATACCAAAAGAAGGATTTCAGTCGAGTTGTGTGCATGCTAAGAAGTGGGCATGGGTATAAAAAAGAAAGCTTGAAGAGGGCGATGGAACAAGCTCGAAAAATGCAGAGATACTGTGAACTTAAGGTGCGTTGATTGATATTTTATAGAGCTTCTATGCCTTGCATCCTCCTCATCATTCTAGCTTAATTCTTGTGTTACTGGACAGTCTCTTGAATCATCTCTATGTTATTTTCTTAATCATCACATTATCCTTAAACTTGCAGACTGAATGCCGTAGAAAATTATTACTTGAACACTTTGGAGAGCCCTTTGACCAAAATTCCTGCAAGAATGGTTCTAGTCCATGTGACAACTGTCTCAAGTCGTCCTCGTGAAGGTTCTACATTTTATTCCAAAGAGAAGGCCCACAATACAAATCTCAAGCTTCTATTGCTCAACCACCAAACAAAACCCGTCCTAAACTAAACATGTACCGCTTGCATGGAGGTAGTGATTAATAAATTTTGAGCAGCTACGGTTACATGGTTCAGTTTGATAAACTAGGGTATCTAGTAATATGGTCATCTCATATTGTTCGTATGCATGCAACAAGGTGCTCATGTTCAAGAGGCAAAAGATGCATCTTGGAGTCGTAAGTGCAAGTCCTGCACTTGTGGCTCAAGGAGGTTAGAGCTCTTTCTTTACTGTAATCTTATTTTTGGCCCTAACCTAAGTCAAATGCTCGGTTTCAAGAGAGCATAAACGAAGCGCATGTGGTTGCACAGCGATGAGAGACACTGGTTCTCTTTATTGAAATGTTTGTTCTTAGTGGTACCAGCGAAGTCTCTAAATACAATAAGGTGGGTTCATTCTCACTTCTCCTTTCCCTCTTATCCATCTATATATGATAGATAGAAGAAGAAAAAAAAGACATCTGCATATTTGGACTGTTCCTCATGTTATGCTTTGAAGTCTTATTTGAGTAAAATCGTATCGTAGTGGTCAGAACTGGCAACCCTTTTCTATCAGACTATAGCACGGTGGCTTGTTATCAAATTGCATTCACGTAATTTTGTTCCTTGTTTATTTCTGGTTGTGGTTCTAGCTCCAGTAAGTCGGTCATGACTTGGATCAATGCAAGAATTTATTTTTTAATACGGCAAAGGGCCAAATATACCCCAATATTATGAGAAAAAGTGTAGATATATTCTTCGTTATACTTTGGGTCCAAATATATCCTTGCCGTAATACTACTGGTTCAAATATATTATTCTGTTAAGCTTGTCCAATGTGGATATTCAATCATACATGACACTGATATTTGATAACGTGGATGCCACATTGCATGTCACCTCAGCGCCCCTAATCCATATATAAAAGACTAAAATTTGAAATACAATATTTTTCATGGTAGCGGTAATGGTGGTAATAGTGGTGGATGGGAAGAAAATATTAGTGGTGGAAAAAAAATAGCAGGGATGGGTAAAATGGGTTAGGGGTGCTGAGGTGGTAAGCCATGTGGCATTCACCTATTCAAATGTTAGTGCCACGTAGTATTGGATGTCCATTTTGGACAAACTTAACGAAAAAGCGGTATATTTGAACCAATACTATAACGACAGTGGTATAAATAGACTCAAAGTATGACGATGGTTACATTTAAACTTTTTCTGATAGTAATTTGGCCCTTTTCCATTTTTAATAAGAAGAGTTTTAGTTTTCATTTCATGAAGTGGCCGAGTATATGATGTAAGCCAACTAGTTACGTTACCGTATATTATTGCGAGATATGGGGCGTTCATCCTGCGATATATGACATTTGGTTGTCTTAATCTGAACTCTAGAATACAATCATTCATAGCACAACAAAATTAACCCTTCTCTCTAATGTGCCTGAGCTTTATGTGTTTTGTGATGATTAACGGTCCCAGTGAGGGGCAATCCAGATATAATGGACCTTGATATGTTCTACAATTGTTAAGAATCATGCTAAACAAAATTACTCGGACCCAGTGTAACATAAAACCATTTTGATTTACCATTGTTAAGTAACAAAATTGAGCTAACAATGTATATAATTTAACCATGATTTAGAAATAAATTCAATATATAAAAAATACGTGTCATATGGTCATGCACTTATTACTATTATCTCTGTTCACCCATAGATCGTAGGTGATTTGCACAAATAGGACATTTTGGGTGCTATTTTTATTTTTATTTTTATTTTTTGACCCTAATTGTCTCATGGGCAAAACTTCAACCTTAACAAGTGTTGCTTCTGTAAAAATTGCACGGGGCGCCTTATTTGGTCGTCCCCATTTAATATATGCCTATTTTTTTTATTTTTTTTTTAACTTATACCCACTTTTTACACAACTTCAGCTCCCTTTCTCCTCCTCAAAGTTATTTCCATCCTCAATCCGATAGTTCCATTAGAAGAAATTCAAAGCTTTTCAGCTTTTTTCTTCTCCTCTCCTGCAGCAGAGGCTTGACGACCTAATGAATTCATATGTTACAACAGAGTAGAGAATTTAGTCATTCAAAACATGTAATCTCTACTAAATTTGCAAGAAATAATTGATAAAAGAGTATATTGAAAAAGAAAAAGACATAAATCAGAGACAAACCTTCCAACAAGCTGAAAAGATATATGGAGCATTCACAATGTAGTAGGCTGAAGTTCAACTCTAAGAAGGCTGAAGTTCACCAGTTACAAATAAAAACTTCGGCTCTAGAGCTGAAGTTCGACAACTACAAACAAAAACTTCGGCTCTAGATTTGAAGTTCGACAGCTACCAAGCAAAAACTTCAGCTCTAGAGCTGAAGTTCGCCAGTTACAAAAACAAAACTTCAGCTCTAGAGTTGAAGTTCGCCAGTTACAAAACAAAAACTTCACCAGTTATAAAAATAAAAACTTAGCCAGTTACAAAAACTTCAGCTACTATGCTTAAGTTCAGCAATTACAAACAAAAACTTCAGCACACTTGCTATTTCAGTCTCGTCTCCTAGAATGCTGAAGTTTTGCGTGATTGCTTTTGCTACTTTAGCCCCATATGCTTAAGTTACGGAAAAAAATGGATACGCTTGCAATTTTTTTGCAAAGCGAGCACAAGTTAAAACGTGACCCAAAAAGCGGATATAGATACAAATTCCTCTTGCTTCTCACTTGTTTTATGGGTAACGCTTTTAACTTCTAGCCTAAAAAGTTTGTCCATAGGACAAGCGAGGGTCAAAATTCAAGATTGACCATTTTGTAAGGGCATAAATATTAATATATAAAAAATACGTGTCATATGGTCATGCATTTATTACTATCATCTCTGTTCACCCATAGATCATCGGTGATTTGCACAAATATGACATTTTGGGTGCCATTTACATTTTTTTTTTTATCTTAATTGTTTCATGGACAGAACTTCAAATTTAACAAGTATGGCTTCTCACTTGCTTCATAGGTAATATTTTTAGCTTCTAGCCTAAAAATTTTGCCATAGGACAAGCGAGAGTCAAAAAATGAAGATTGTCCGTTTTCTAAGGGCATAAATATAATTTCGTGTAGATCAAATTCAAGAATTATACGACTGTGAGTAATGTATGGAGTAAGATAAAAGAGGAGCTCATACAATATTTTTTGTTCTTCTTAATGGCACTTATGACTACGCCAGATATCTCGTTGAATTGGCCGTATATGTCAGACACTTAAGTTTTGGTACTTGCTTTCTTGTTCCTGTGATGATTATTAAAGAAAGAATAATATAGAGTTTGATGGTTCACATTTCACAGTGTCGCCAGCTCACATCTTAACTGCTGAATAGTTGTTAAGGGGCCTATTATGGAATTTAGTGTTAATGGTCCTCTCCTCTAGCCTTTAAAGCTTTATTCCGAAAGAAAATTATGGACAAGATTATAAAAAAAGGAAGAATAATAATAGAAAACCATAAAGCTTTGCAATGGGTATCAGTTTAGATTTTAGCATGTTACTAAAACACACCGATGATAGAATAATTGCCCGTTTGGCCAAGCTGTAAAAATCAGCTTATTTTGAGAAGTGTTTTTTTTAAAAGTGTTTTTCTCAAAAGTACTTTTGGTGAGAAGCAGTTTGTATTTGACTAATTAGTTTAAAAAGCACTTCTGAGTAGCAATTAGTGTTTGGTCAAGCTGTTAAAAACTGCTTCTAAGTGTATTTTTCTCAAAAGTATTTCTCAAAAAAGTGCTTTTGGAGAGAAGTTACTTTTTTCTGCTTCTCCAAAACTGTTTTTGTTTCTCCTCAAAAGCACTTTTTTTCCTTCCAAAAGCTTGGTCAAATACCTCAATTTTTGGCCAAAAATGCTTTACTTTTGACCAAAAATAAGCTTGCCAAACAGGCTATAAGTAGCTTTTAATGCTGTTTTTAGGGGAACTAAAAATAGTGGCCGGTGGTTGTGCCGTGCCTTATCTATGGTTGCAGTTGGTGTTTTGCATCTATTCTCTGTTTCTTATGTTGCTGTCATTATTTCTATTATTTTCTGTTGATAATACTAATATATTATTTCTCTTTTTGTTTTCTTGAGCCGAGGGCCTACCGGGAACATCCTTAAACCCAACTTGTAAAATTTTACTGGGTAGTTGTTGCCGTTGATTGTAAACTTGTAGTCCAGAATATTTCAAAATTATGTACTTAAGGATTTATAATATGGCTATTTTTTTTCTCCAAAACAAAAAAAATTGTAACCAAGTCAAGTGGTTGATAGGTGGCAGAGAGAAAAGATAAGATAGAATTATGATTGGAATCGGATCTAAGATCTTAACATATAGCCAATCCATATAGATTTTAAGAATCTTTTGACCTAAACCACATGCATAGTTTCAAAATCCTTTTCATAATCGTAAATCGTCATGTTAATGAGAGACATTGGTACCTAAAATTCAAGCCATGCTTATCTTGAGTTGTCAATTTCTTGTTTTCTTCCTCACCATTCCCCTCCAACGTTTGGCGTAGAATGAGAAAGTTATTTCAAATTATTATAATTAACATTTTGTAGGAGGAATAAATGGTAATTAACGTTACATTATATTCAATTCTCATATGTCTATGTTTCACATCATAAGAATTGTACATTTTTTTAAATAATTTTTTTTTTGAATTTTGAAATAAAAAAAAGAAATACTTTTATTCGTTCTGCGGAAGGAGTTAATTGCACAGTTGAATTCTCACATGGCTATGATATAATGGTCCCCAAAAACCTCATTTGCTGGTTTTGAATGTGACAAACTCATGCTGGTCACTTTGAAAATTTTGCACAACAATATTTAAGTCACCTTTAATTTTGGGACCTATCAATGATGCATCCTGTCACACGAAAATTTAATAATTATTCAAAAAGAATTTTCGTATTACACAATTTTGGATTAGCAGCTTGATAAATAAGTACTCTCCTATTTTTTTTAAAGGTTTTAGCACAACACTTAATAAAGACATTATAGTCTTAATCATACGAATATCTAAACTACCTTTTATTTCTCGTTAAATGTCTCATTTAATTTACACTTTACTAATTGAAATATTAATGATAGTATTTTTTTATTTTATTTTTGCAAATTAACACCTAGTGTGCTACAAAACGTATTAGTGGTGTTAACGTGTAATCAAGATTTAAACAATGATGTTTCAGCTGTACCAAAAAGGCAAAAACCATAAGTTTTTCCGTCATTATAGAACAAATTTACAATGTTAATACAACTAATATTTGAGACCGTAAACAATACAGCAAGGTCTATATTACCTAACTATATATATTCAGCGTGTAAAGTTAAATTTGAAACAAAATTGATCTAAAGGACCAGAATATTGGAAAGTACCTGCCTACTCGATCTCACTAATATCTTATACTCTCTCCGTTCAATCTTACTTGACATGTATATTAAAAATAGATTTTTATTTTTACTTGTCACTTTACGCATATCAAGAGAAGACAAACTTTTTTTCCTGTGGTATCCGCAGTATTTATTACTCATTTCAAATTATTTTCTCAAATCTAATAAAATATGCATCAATTAATATGAATATAATAGTAAATTATGTACTTCATTTATTATTTCTCAAGGGACGTTAAAAATTAAAAGCCGAAACGTGTCAAATAAATTAGGGTAGGAAAATCAATTTGAAGAAAGCAAATTCCTTGGAAATATTGAAGTTTTATTCTTTGAGATAATATTGTATCCTCTCAAAAACAGAAAAGGATACTCCCAATGCTCATCTTTTGTTCCCCCTTGTTGGCTCTAGGAACAAGAAAAACAATTTAATTACTACAATTACTACCTTTTCCTCCCTCCCAATAAAATATAATTACTACAAATACACCCTTTTCCTCCCTCCCAATAAATAAATAAAATAATTCCACTAGAAAAATGAAGTAAAAATAAAACGAGAACCAAGGAGGCTAAAGAGAGGGAGATGAAGTTTCTATTTCTTTTATTTTTGTGGATTATTTTTTCAGAAAACAATAACGATTCTCGTTGAAAACATTTGGATAGTGTAATAAATGTCTTGCATGGATGAAAGTTACACTACTCAATAGTAATGAAATGTAAGAAAAAAACACTTCTATCAAAGAGTGGAAAGAAAACTCTTTTTATATCACACTATTTGATTGATCATCTTTCTTCTTTTCCTTTCTTTTTCGAAAATATTTACATGATTGAAAATCACAAAATATTACTCCCTCTCTTCAAGAGTCATATATATATATATATATATATATATATATATAATTGTATGGAAAACTTTCACATCTAGTAAAAATATTCTTTTTTATCTAATTTATCTAGGATAAAAAGTCACACATTTTTTATCTTAGTACCTCATATGTTCATTTTGGTTCCAATGAACTAAACATCTATCAATAAAGATATTTTCATTAAGATTTTTTTAATCATTATTTAATCCCAATTTATAATTCGTCATGATAATTCTTGTTAGAGTCGGATCCAAAATTTAATATTTATGGGTTCCTACAACAATCTCGAGTAAATTTTCATGCACTACTAGAAATTCGGCAAAAACCGACCAACTTTGGTCGGTAAAAAAACTGGCCAAAAACTGACCAAAGTTGGTCGGTTTTTCAAAATATTTTAATTTTTAATTTTTTTATGCGGAAAATTATTTTTGAGTCTCGCGAAATTTATTTTTTAAGAAACCGACCAACTTTGGTCGGTTTTTGCAATTAAAATAAACAAAAATTAATATTAAAAAAACCGACCAACTTTGGTCGGTAAATTCAGCCGGTCATTTTAAAAAACCGACCAACTTTGGTCGGTAATTTTATTTTTCAATAAAACCAACTAACTTAGGTCGGTTACTTTCGTGCGAAAATACAATTAAAGAGTATAAATTAAAAAAAAAAAGACAATCTTAAAATAAAATGCACAAATAATCTTGTGGTAGAATAGTGTCCTGTTATAGTACACACTCCAGTTCGATTCCCAGATGGTGAATTTTTTGATTACATAATTAAAATACCGACCAACTTTGGTTGGTTTTTTTTTTTTTGCAATATTTTTTTTGAATTTAATTTACCGACCAACTTTGGTCGATATATTAAAACGACCATCAAAATACCGTCCAAGCGTATTTAGTCGCGTTTTGGTCGGTAATTGGCAATAACCGACTAAAGTTGGTTGGTTTTTTTGGTCGGTATTTATCGGAATTCTAGTAGTGTCAATAGTAACTGAGTTTATATTTAAATATTCATAGTTATTTAGTAAAATTTTTGAATATATTTTTACTGTTTAGACAAAAGTTACTGGATTCACGTGATCCGTAGGACGCAAGGTGGATCCGCCTCTAATTCCTACGTACTTGTTCACAAATTAAACGACCCCTTTACATCTCGAACGACATGACCACATAATGAATACTTTTATTATAACAAAAAGAAGAATACTTTTATTTATTATCTATTTTAGTTCGTGACAATTATTACCACATAAAAAGGGAGCCTAAATAATTCAATCGGAGGAGCAGTCAAAGAAGAATTTTGTAATAATTTAATTAAAATAAGCCCGTACATATGTAACGGTGAGGACGTTGTCTCTTCCTTGTCTTATTATCAATTTAGTCTTTTAACTCTTCACTTCACACGCCCCCCCCC